>CAKOAT010055156.1:98566-114294 GCA_932364175.1 Eruca vesicaria subsp. sativa
CCCCAACTATGGATTGTTGAGTTGTTATATTCATTATCCAAATGAACCCTAATGCTTACTCTAGACTTGCTACCTAGAGTATTGATTTTGGAGTGACTAATCTAATAGTCATCTTCCTGAAATCATTTGGCTAAACTCAGACTCTATTAAGGCACGTGCGATAGCCGGTCTTGTAGAAATTCTCGGGTGAACAATAGTTTGATCCGATCTGATACTTAATATCGATCGATACTCTTCTAGGGTATCGACCGACGACAGCTTATATCGATCAAAACTGCGATAGCAACATCGATCGATGCAGTCGGCAATCAGAACAATGGACGAGTCTAACTAGCGACAGCTATAAATTTGTCTAAGGATTGAAGTTCTCATATATTTGCAAGCAATTCGTTAAGACATCCATAGATCTATAATCCTGATTTTCTGAATAGTAACCTTGAATCTAACTATTTTCCTTCATTGTTTTCAAACCAAAACCTATTCTCTTTAGCAACTTACCATTGCTACTTATTTTATTTACTGTTTTAAACCTTTTTCAACCTAGCTTAATCACTTAGGATTATATCTTTTGTGTCTCTAGTTTCTTGTGGATTCGATCCCTAAGTACTACGATTGAACCTCTTTTGATGAGAGTAATTCACTCCTTAGGGTAATTTGAGTAATATCACCGCAGATTTCCTTTGTTCGAAAATTTCTTTTAGATTTATAAAACGATTTCTCGAGTTTTATAAAACGATCTCTCGAGTTTTATAAAACGATTTCTCGAGTTTTATAAAACAATTTCTCGAGTTTTATAAAACGATATCTCAAGTTTTATAAAACGTATTTTTTTTTATCTTTTTGCGGGAAGTTTTGACTATTGATTCCGTCGTACCGATTTTGACCCCAACAAGGAGAACTAAACGATGACAGCAACGTGTCCATGGAAAGGAGGACTAAATAATAAAGGTTGATTGGTTAACATAAAGGATGACAGCAGCGTGTCCAGATTTGCTGTGGGATTTTTGTTTATTCCATATTGGTCCTTGGAAAGGATGCATACTGATTCGATGTATCTCCTCGGTAATGAACTGAGACTGATGCTCATTTGAAAAACACTCCAGATGCCTCTATACTGTACATAAGGGAAACGAAAACGTGAAGATGCATTGTTCTTGTGTAAAAATGAGAGAAACCAAGATCAGGTGAAGGAAAACAATTGTTTAATTGATTACTTCTTACCGGTATGACATGGCTGCCATAAGGATGGATAGAGAGCGTGGAAAATTGACCAAGGAACGCAGCTAAACATGAATCCAACTCAGTCTGCTGTGATATTATGGATGAATTTCTGGATCACGGTTTCCGTTTTGGTTTCGAACACATCTCATGACCTGCCCGTAAAGTTCAGTTGCTAAACGAACTCTCTGGTCAGGTTTTATGATATGAAGAGCCTACACTAAAGCAAATTTTCACCCCTGAGTCCACCATTTGTACGATTTCTCATAGCTTTATACCTTTTGTATCACTTCACATCCGTACAACGACAGACAAAATGGTACCATCTGTCCCATGAGTTGATCCGCGAGTTCGTTTCTCTGTGATGAGTTGTCGTATTGAAAAACTGAAACATGGTCAAATAAATACGGGTTAGTCTCAGGAACAATGCAATATAAGACGTAGGGTCAAGTAGGAAAAGACCTTTTGACTGACATAATTTTGAAACACATCAGTCATTAGATTGTAAGCATAAGGAAGAACTTGCCCAAAATAAGCTGCTTTTTCTTCTAGGTTACAATTCTGAAGCTTTTGCTGATTGAATCGGCTCCTCTGTTGATCTGCAATAACAGGAAACAAAGTTTTTGTAACTTTTTTTAGTAATTGAGAAGGAACCAAAGAAAAAACTCATGAATGAAAAGTTAAAACTTGCCTCAAAGGAAATAAATGTTTGCCTTAGTTGCTTCTTCAGCATCTTTGTCGTTTTTCTAATATTTGTCTCCTCCTGGACAACAAAAGAAAAATATAAATTGATTTTGAGCCAACAAACATAGCGTTTAGCAGAGGACCATCATCTAGGAATGATGTAAAGAGTAGGGAATGCTTAAAACCCATTTCAAGTTATAATAAAAAAAATTAGAGTACGGATGTGAAGAGATAGCTTAAGTGATGTGAAAATGAGAGAGAAAAATATAGGGAGAAGGCAGGGGACGTGAAGAGCTAGTGGGACTTTGAACTGTTATGGTGATGAATACGCTTTGATGATTCATAGTTGTCGACGCCACCCGTTATAATGTGCTGCGGTATGGTTAGGGATCGAAATCAAAGACGTAGAAGATGAAAGGGCAGCAAGGCATGAATGGAGATATTTTGTTTTGCGTGACTTTTTTGGGCCGACAATAGGTTTATGACGGGCCAGTTTTGCATTGTTCAGTTGGCCTATACATTTTGTGAACGGTGAGGCGAAGAATAAGAAAGAGCTGACGTGTCTTTTTTGCCCTATACTCTCTGCTGATGTGGCAACATGAGAAAGGGAAAAATTAAGATTTATTATATAAGATTTTCCCTACAATCAAAACTCTTCGATCTTCATTTTCTAAAGCTTAAAAATCAAACACAAGCTTGATCAATAATGAAAAAACAAAAAACTCAAACCATATTTTTGGAATACTTTTTATTATCAGAAGATAATAAACAATACCGTTTTGGAGAGGTTGAAAAATAACTCCAAATTCGTTTGTAAAAAGAGACTGGCCAAACGAGTTTGACAACATAGATTTTTTTTTCCAAAATCCTCTTATAATCATGTCGCCACTTCGAAAGGTATGTCACTGATAAGCAATGTCAACCTCACCAGCGGATACTACAATATTTCTCTTGCATAAAAAAACATTGTTGTTTTTTTTTAAATGCATCACTCTATTTATTATACATACTTATATCAAGAAGTAAATACCACACAATTTTTATTTGGAAAGTTCTATATTTTGTTTACTTGCTCTTAAACTTTTATTTTGTTTTAAATAAAGATGAAGATGTGTTTGACTTAGCTAATGGAAATTGATATTAAGTATGTTTAACAACTATTTTATACTTGATGTTAAATGCGTAATTAGCGTATGAATTGATGTTATTAGATTAATTCATTTGTTTATGTGATCATAATTTTAAGAAGCTTATAGTTTGATTGTGTTTAGCACCCTAATGTGAGTTAATTATTTTTAAATCATTACCTTATTCTATGATTTGAATGTTTAATCTTTGGTTAAAACCTTTTTTGCTTACTTTCTCGATTGAAATTATGATTTTTGTTTATTTAATCACATTTTAACCATTAGTTATTCTAAATTTCATGTTATTTGTTTAGCTTAACTGACAACATACATTTTATATGCTTTGAACACTTTTAGGATGGATTGACTATTTTTTTATAGTAACTCGAACTGTAATTGAAATTATAGTAAGAAATTAAATTTTTTATCCATCACTTCCTCTATTAAGGATCAAATTTTGAAGTGAACTGTGTCTGTTGATCAAGTATGCCTTATTTGCAGTTCTGCTCCACAATCAAGGGATTATTTGTTCTTTAAATACTATTTTAGGCCGCTTAGGTCAAGAGCGTCTTAAAGACGTACACTAGTACCTCAAAAACTTGGAATAACTTGTTCATTCTGTTTCAGACATTATTTATGAACAAATTCCGGAAAATTAATTTTCTTTGTTCGCAAAGCAATAACTTATTTTCTTTGGACGGAACGTAAAAATCGTTTCCATCATCAGACTTTCAAGTCCACCGATGCAATATGGAAAAAATTCAATCGCCTAATAAAGAACCGGTTGGCAAGGCTTTTGAGATGATAATCCGGCTCTCTCTTTGTAACTTATGCAATTGTGTCTCTTAACAACATAGTTCTTGATTTGACCAGTTCAAAGTCTTGTTAAACAACATCATGATCTTCATCGTTCTATGTGAATCTATGTAGTTATTTTGTGGGTTTGGTTATCATTCATAATCTTGAAGTCTCGTTCTTCTCTCCCTAACAAAATTTCTACCATAACTGATATCACTCAAATGTTTAACCCTAAGAGGTGAATTACTTTATCAAATAAGAGGTTCAGTTGTAATATTTAGGGATCAAATCCACATGGAACTAAGGAACTCAATAGATGTAATCCTAAATGATTATGCTAGGCGGATTAGATTTAAAATAGTAAATTGCAGTTTTGTAAGCAATGATAAGTTGCTTAAGAGAATAGGTTTTGGTTTTGAAACAATAAAAGAAAGTAGTTAGATTCAATGTTACTATTCAGATAATTAGGATTATAATGCTATAGATGTTTTAATGAATTGCTTGCAAGATATATGAGAACTTTGATTCTTCGATAGATTAAATAGCAGTCGCTAAATAGACACATCCATTGATCTTATAACCGGCAATATCGACCGATGGTACGATCGCCAGATCGGACGATATAAGTTGCCGTCGATCGATAACTCTATAGGAGTATCGATCGATGTAGCATAAGATCGAATCAAAACTGTGTTCACCAAGATCATAGACCGGCTCTCGCATAACCCTAGAGGATCTAAGCTCATGCCAAATGATTTCAGGACCATGATTAACAAGTTAAATCACATCTATGATCATACTCTCGGTAGCTAATCTAGAGTAAGCATTAGGGTTCATTTGGATAATGAATATCAACAATTCAACATTCCATAGTTGGGGCTAATCCCTCATAACTATTTGAACCCTAAATCTAACAAAGAAATCTACTCAGACATAGCTGAGAGATTCATAACAGATAGGTAATAATAGAAACTCATAGATTAGAGGATTGAACTTTTGGTTCTTGGAACAACAAATCTCTTTGTGTGTTTCCTCTAGATCTAGAATTCTATAACCTTTTTGAAATTAAGATGAAAAGAAATACTTTATAGAATAGAACAAAGTAACAAGAAAAGTATGCAACGCTTTTCAAGTACAAAAGGAACTAAAACAATAGAAACATTCAAAAAGCATGAAAGGAATTCAAAAGCATGTCTAGCCAAACACAATGGCAAAAACTATATTAGGAAGACTTGGGCTTCAAGTCGGCCAAGTTGGACTTGTTCTCCACGCATCATATTGATCGATGGTACATGGTGTACATCAATCGATGGAGTATCTCGACTTCATCTTCAATAGAAGCGTCGTCGATCGATTACACAGGGTGTGTATCGATCGATATGTGTCCTTATTGTCTGATCTTCATAGTCATCTCGGAAAACTCTCCTTTAAGCTCCAAAAGGGTACATAAATCATCACTTTACTCCAAAATGCTTCTGAACCTGAAAACATACCTAATAGACTCCAAAATATATATAAACCTCATAAAAACATATCAATACCATGGCTAAAAGCGGGTCAAAATTATGGTATATCAACTCCCCCAGACTTAACCTTTTGCTTGCACTCAAGCAAGCTACTAGTCTCTTTTGGAAGAAGTTTTTAAAATAGTAGGGACTCAATAAAATCTTAGCTCTAAAATCATCACTTCTACTTTGTTGCAAGCCACATCTCATATTACTAACTACAGAAGTACATTATACCATATCCTAGCTTAACAACCAAATGCATCGAGCCAATCAACTTAAACAATCCTGTCTGTCTATCCCCTCTACTGATTTCATTTATGCATAAAAAAAGGTGTGGGCTTTACCTTGGGAGTATCGATCAAAGAATACTTGGATTCAACTCATACAAGTTTCAGGCATTCTCATCCTGGTTCATTTTCTCTCTTTATCCCCCTTCTGTGAATCCCAAACTTTCTTTTCTTTTATATCAATCCCAATGAACAACTAATGTTCATCTTATTGATCTTTCAACTTTTATAATCTCTTTTTGACAAAGTGTAGGCGAATAGTGGGGTCTTAGGTAATGTACCTCTCCCTCGCTTTCACAGTGTGTGATCATTCCTTTGATTTAGAATAGTGGGGTCATGGGTAATTTACCTCTCCCTCTGCCTCTCAGGAAATCATCTCAATCTTTTATTTTCTCTTTATGGGATGCCAAAGGAAGGAGAGAAGGAAACCAAATTTTTTGACAATTTTACCCTCCAGACTTGCATGAGGATTCATATCCCTTGTATACCAAGCCCCAAGAAAAGCAATAGATGTCAGGTTAGGTTGGAAATCAGCTTTGGTTCTTCCAAACAATCATGAAAAGTGTTGTCATAGGATGATCGGTGATCCACTTTAGCATCTATAGTACTTTCTGCAATCAACAATTCTAAGAATGGTGCTAAAGAGTAGTAAGATAAAAAGCAAAAGAAAAAAAAATTTTGAAATATTTTTGTCCCTTTCTTGACTCAATAAAACCAAATTTTGAAAATTTTTTAAGAGATCAAAAAGGTAAAGTAGCATCAGTAATTCAGTCCCCCAGACTTAAATCATACACTGTCCTCAGTGTATAACCAGCCGGAGTTAGAGCATAGGAAATAATAAATGTGTAACTGATATCGAAATTGTGAACGATATACCTGACCGATGTTCGTATCGATCGATGGTGAGTCACCTCCATCGATCGTCATGGATAGGGTTATGTCGAGCGATGTAGACAGGCTCTCATCGGTCGATAGAGGTAGTGATCGTGTAGCTATTTTCCTAAAAAATATAAAAACAAAAGTAATAAGTAAAATAAAATAAAACTAAGTAAGAAAATACCTAACAGTGGGTTGCCTCCCACTCAGCGCTTATTTAAAGTCATTTAACTTGACTATGGAGGTATGGTGGCTAGTGAGGTGGGTTGCAGGTACTTGTTGGGAAACAAGTATCCTCCTTGTCTTGTGATTTTTCAAACCATGAATTTAAAAAGCTTCTTGTGGCTTTCTCACTTCGGTTCATACTGGCTTGGAAACCATGGACCTCATAGTGGATTCTCTGTAAACACTCCTCAATGCTTGATAAACTGCACTCATGTCATCCAGCGTTGCTGTAGGTGTTCTCTGGATCAGTACTCATCGGCATGGTGTTGAGGTTTTGGGTATTTTTCACAGGCGATAGGGTGGTATCAATCGATCGTGGTGTAGTCCTGTCGATCGATGTGGATGGATGTCCGTCGGTCGATGGTTGCAAAGGCTCGTCGATCGATGCAGATTGGGCAGGTTGGCTCGCGAGCTGGTTCTTGATGTTTTCGATCTCCTGCTGAAAGTCCTCCACTGTGCACTTCAATTCTTGAACGTCACCTTGTACTGGGAACCAATACTTGTCTAGTAATCTGTAATCTTCGGCTTCACAAAATTCAATAGATCTGTAGATATCTCTTGTGGCTTCTTCAAGTTCTTCTCTGGTACAGTAATCTGGTGCGCGTGTATCGATCGATGTGCTGGGTATATCATCGATCGATAGCCTCTGTAAGTGACTCTCGATAGGTGCGTCAAAGGTCGTGTCGATCGATGTTGTTGGTGCTGCATCGGTTGATGGTCGTCTCTGAGATTCAAGTTGTGCGTGCAATATGTTGACTTCTTCTTGTAGGGATTCTCTTTCTTTTCGTGCTAAGTCATTGCTTGATGTATTCCATAGTAGTTCTCCTTGTAGTCTCGAGATGACTTTCTCATGTTCTAAGCTCAATCCTGCTTTCTCCTAGTTGTGTTCACTGGTTCTTTCATTCAGCATGTCGGTGACTTCTGCTTGTGTGTAGAGCTTGCAATCTGGAACTCCTTTAGCATATGGTTCAGCATGCTCTGGTAAACAGAAACAAGAGCGCCCAAATAGTGAGGCTCTTTTCAACAATTTCTCAATGTCTTCTTTGTAGACATGGATGATGTCTCCGTTGACCCCTCTTGCATAACCAGCTTCTTCTCTGTAGACTCCATATTCGTCTTTCTTTTCCAAGAAGAAACGATGAACTCCGTGTTTGAAAGCTCTCTTCCCAAACTCGCGTTGTATATCGGTCGATGCACGTCGCCATGCATCGGTCGATGCATCTTGAAATTGGTGCTGATCGTGAGGGTAGTGGGGTGGTTGGGTGGAAGGGTTGACTGGTCCATTGGCCATCTGAAGGATGTCTGCAACGTCTTCTTGGGATATTGGAATGATTCTTCCATCTAGTGCTCGTGCATGACCTTCTGGATCCATGAAAATACCATATTCATCCAGAATTAGTGAAGTAAAATCGAAATTATGTGTTTGTACCTTGGATGGTGTAGATGTTGTACCGATCGATGGTGGAGCAGCTGCATCGGTTGATCTTTTGAGGAACATGTCGGTCGATGGCTGGTGCTCCGTGTCGGTCAATACGGGTGCTTCAGGTCGGATCGCAGATGGTAGTGGTGCTGTATCTATTGCAAAACTCTCATGATAACTGCTCGCCTAGCTTCCAATCTAGTAATCTCCGTCTCTTGGTTCGTGTGGGACATAGAATTGTGCGCAGTAAGGTTCGTCGCTCGTTGATTCAAAACATCGTTTGAGCGATCTGGGTTGGGGCATATCGGTCGATGGAGAAGGGTCTCCGTCGGTCGATGGTCGGAAGATGAAAGATGGGAGAGGAAGTCTGACTTTGTCTTCCCGAAAAGAAATCTGTACTATCTGGCTCGTTCCTCTTCATAATCGGCATCGTACTCCTCCTGAGTAGTGATGCTAGCTAGCTCGGGCATGTAATGATCGTTCTCTCAATCATTGGTGCCAAAATCGCCGTCTGGAAACTCTTCATCGATCTTCTGGAATAGCGTATCGATCGATGACCATGTGTATTCATCGTTCGATTCGGGTCGGCTGGTATCGGTCGATGGTAGAAGACTGTCATCGGTCGATGGATGTGGATCGGTTTCATACTCGGCCATGGAATCATACTCGTGGGCACAGAAACATGTTGCTATGAGTGCTGGGTTCTTCATCCTAGGATACTTGATGACTGGAACAGGATTGTAGTGGATGGTAGGATTGATGAGGGTTAGACAGAGCTTGTTGGTTTTGAGATCACAAACGGCTCCAACTGTGGCTAAGAAGGTTCTTACAAGTAGTAGAGAAGTCTTGAAGTTGAGCTTGTTGGCTAGGACATGGAAGTCTGTAGGAATTAGAGCATCTCCAATCTGTACCTCAAGGTTTCTAACTATTCCTCCAGAGTTCTGCTGAGAGCTAGCCACAAAGATGAAGGATTCTTCAGTAGGCTCGATCTTCAGACCTAGCTGGTCTGCCATAAGTTTGGGTAGGATGCTGACTCCAAATCCCGTATCACATAGGGCACGAGGGAACTCAACACCTCTGATGGAATAGGGTATTGTAAACTTCCCTGGATCGCTCTTCTTCTCCAGTGTGGTCTTCTTCTTTAGTCTCTCTCTGACTTGATGAGACATCCTCTTTATGTCTTCTTCTGTCTCTCTTGTTTCTCTGAAAAAAATTCACAATCTGTGTGAAAAGTAGGCTTCTTCAAAAGGTTTCTCTTTAGGTATTCTGAGAACTCTTTTTCAGATGCTTGACAATTCTTTCTCATTAGCTTCCCTTTTATAAGGCTTTGGTATCTTCTCTTTCCTTTTTCTGAGAATTCTTCTATTAGTTTCCTTTTCTATCTCCATGGACTCAAAGATATCCGTTGGTCAATCCAAGATGGCTTTCTGAGGGCTTATAGTAGTGTAATATCGCTCCCAGAATGCGTCAATACGTGCACCATCTATCTTGGGGAGTTGCACTCGGCGTTGGGGTACCGTGTATTGGGCGACACTGACTGGAGTGCGTCGGTCGATATCGTGGTCTTCCTGTCGATCGATAAGAGGGTGATCATGTCGGTCGAAAATGTGCGGATCGATCTTGACAGAGACGGGCGGATGTGGATGATGTGCTGCGAAGGCTTCGTGAGGCATAGTCTGGACGGTACTGCACTCGTACTGGTATTCGTCGAATTCCATCGATCGACACTCATCAAAGTCTATCGATCGATGTACATGGGATCGTATCGGTCGATGATCACGGGGTGATATCGATCGATAATAGTCGCGAACAAAGTCTCTCTCATCATCAGATTGCTGAATCTCTTCTACTACCTCTTGCCAAAAATCTTCATCCAGGATGGCATTGATGTTATGGTTGTTGGCAAGCTCCTGCTTCCTTTGGGCTTCTACTGTCTGAAACACCTGAGTCTCCAGCTTCTTCATATGGGTGTTTAAAGCATCTAGCTCTTTTTGGAGGGTGTTGTAGACGGAGTCGATCTTCCCATTGAAGTCTGTCTGGAGTTTCTGCTGACTCTCAAGGACCTTGTCAAGCATCTCCTCCAGTTTAGTATCTTGGGTGGGTGGGTGTGGGTTGGAGTAGAATGAGTTTCCATAGCTCTTGTTGTTGTTGGGGTTGCTGCTGCTGAAGGTGTTGAGCTTCTGTGAATTCTAGTTGAAGTTGCTTCTCTGGTCTGTGTAGTTTATGTATCCTCCTTGGTTACCAGACCTCTGAAAACCAGCTCCACTGACCTAGTTCACATCTTCTTCTATATAATCTTCAATGCAGTTTCTGCATCCTCCACTGAACAGATCTGCTTGTTTATCAACTTCTGAATGGTATCCAGCTGTGCTTGTACTTCATTGATGTATTCCTTCCCAAGGAATGATGTATCTTTTGTCTTCATGAAGTTCTTCGTGCTGTTGCTGGAAGCTAAGTTATCAATTAGCTTCATAGCCTCTTGTGGATTCCTGGTGTTGAAGTTGTCATCACTAGCTGTATCAAGAGCTCTCTGATAATCCAATGTGATGCCTCTGTAGAAAGTGCAAAGAAGTTGCACTTTGTTGAAACCGTGGTGTGGGCAATTGATATGAGGCATATTTGCATAGTTTTAGAATTTCATTTTGTACATAAATCATCATATAGATTAAGGTTTAGATATCTTTACGTCCATATTGCATTCATATGTCCTTATTAGGTATTGGAGTGTGCCATGGAGTGAATGGAGGTGTTTGGGAGCATTGTGATCCAAAAGAGGGTTAAAGGTGAACATGGATGAAGACCTTAGAGATATGTTTTGAAGCTCATATTTTGGGAAGACATAGGAAATTGAGTTATCTTTCTAATGGAAGTGGTTTCAAGTCATTTGGAGCTGTATTGAAGAAGTTATGATCTATCTACTGGAGGCATATCAACCCTGTAGCGACCAGAACTGTAGCGACCAGAAAATGTCGCTAGGAAGAGTGCGGAGAGTCTGTAGCGACCACTGCATGTCGCTACGAGCATGTCGCTACAGACGAAAAGACCCAACTTTTAAGCTCGTTTTTAGGCTTCTATAAATACATTGGAGACCTAAGTTTAGAACTGATTTTTCTTTTCTCTCAAAAACACATTGGAAAGTTGAATTCTTGATTAATATAATCTTTGTTTCTTGAGTAATTTGAGTTTATCTCTTTTTCTAACATGATTAGTCTTCCATCCATCATGGTTTTAAGATTAAACATGAAGATTAGTGATTAGACTCTCTTTGAGCTTATGGGTTAGGTGATTAGGGTGATTAAGTGATGATCTAGGGTGATTAGTGTTAGATCCCTCTTTTCCTATGCTTATTACTTATTCCCAATGCTAGATTAGACCTAATCCTTCTAAACTAGATCATTAGGCATTTACTGCCCACAAGGTGTATGATGAAATGCTTGAACCAAAGTAATAATGCTTTTTGCTTACTTAACCAAGGACACTTCATGTTAGGAAGGCTTAGATGGTTATTAGACTTGTTCTCAATGATTGCTTGATTGATTTAGACCAATGACCATTTGTGTTTAGAGATTGATAGCAAATGAGCTTTTATCTTGACCAAGGACTAGCTTAGGATTGTGTCTAGACCTATAGGATATGAATGATTGCTTGAAACCTCACCCTAGATAGTAACTTGATTACCCAAAGTCAATACCTTTACCCATAAGTTCTCTTATCTCCTTGAAAAAAGCTTAAGTTACTCTTGTTTACTTACATTGCTAGTTACTTGTTACCTTATAAAACAAACCCTCATTGATTGCATTTAGATTTAGCAATGTCTTGCATTCTCTTTGTTCAATAGCTTTCAGGATTGGATTGACACTCTACTTATCTTACTACATTGATTTGCTCTAAGGTGTAAAAACCCTTATCAAATTTGGCGCCGTTGCCATTTCTGAGTTGTTTATTGACATTGGGATTTAGTCATTGCTTGAGACTAAATCTTATTTACTTGTTTTAGTTACTGATTTATTCTTCTTTGTATCCCTTGGATTGGTTGCAGGTGTATGAACCTGAGAAGTAGAGGAACTGCAAACCTCTTACCTGAAGCTCAAGACATCCAAGCTCTTGAGAGAGAGTTGAGAAGAAGTAGAAGAGAAGAAGAGAGGCTAGCCCAACTAGAAGATTTGGGGCTAGAGATGGAGAGAAACAACCACTTGCCTCAAGAGGAGGCTGTTCTCCCTCAAGGAGGCATTGGTCAAGGAGCTGACAACCTTAGACCACAACCCAACCCACCCCAAGCTAGAGCCATTGGCGCCTATGATCAACCAAACATTCATGGGCATAGAGCTGGTATCCGAGCTCCAGCTGTTCAGAACACCACCTTTGAGATCAAGTCTAGCCTTATCAACATTATCCAAAGCAACAAGTATCATGGTCTTGCCCTTGAAGATCCTCTAGAACATCTTGATAGTTTTGATAGACTATGTGGGACAACAAAGATCAATGGTGTTTCTGAAGATGCCTTCAAGCTGAGGTTGTTCCCGTTCTCTTTGGGAGACAAAGCCCACACTTGGGAGAAGAGCCTTTCAAGAGACTTTATCACCACTTGGGATGAATGTAAGAGAGCCTTCCTCACCAAATTCTTCTCTACTTCAAGGACAGCTAAGCTTAGAAATGAGATATCTGGTTTCATTCAAAAGAACCTTGAAGGCTTTGGTGAAGCATGGGAGAGGTTTAATGGCGTCATCACTCTGTGTCCTCATCATGGTTTCAGTAAGGAGAGCTTGCTTAGTACCTTCTACAGAGGAGTCTTGCCAAAGTATAGGAGCATGCTAGACACTGCTAGCAATGGTTTCTTCTTGGGCAGAACTGAAGCTGAAGTTTAGAGCTTGTGGAGAACATGGCCAAGAGTGACTCAATTTACAATGATGAGTTTGATAGAATCAATAGAGATGGTGGTGAAGACACTAGAAGGGATTTGAAATCTCTTGAAGAAAAGATTGACAAGCTTGAGTTTCTTCTTTCACTCTCAACCAAGCAAGAGAAGGTAAACCTTGTGGGTTCTCAAGAGGATACCCCTGAGTTGAATGTTGTTGAGGGTATTGAGGGAAACCAAGAGGTATGCTTCATCAATGCCAATGGATCTTGGTATGGGAAGGAACCAAACTTCCATTACCAAAACCACCAATACCAAAATCCTCCCTACAATCCCAATTACCAAACCAACCAAGCTCCTCCACGCCAAGATAACCCTTCTCCCTCTCCTACTAAAGGGGCTGACACTGAAGCAATGTTGACAACCATCTTAGAAGCTCAGCAGATGCAAGAGAACCATATTGGATTTGAGTTGAGAAATCTCAACACAAAGATTGATGGAGCTTATGGTGAGCTTAACAACAAGTTTAACGCCTTGGAGAATCAGTTCTCTTCTATGACCTCAACCTCTCAACGCCCAGGGAAAGAACATTGCAATGTTATCCTCTCCAATGATACCCCTAAGTTTGACTTGACTGATCATAAGAGAGAGGTAGATGAGACTAAAAGACTATTGTATGGCTCTGAATTTGTGCAGGATGAGAACCAGAGGGTAGACACGGTTGATGTTCAGATTGTGAAGAAGGCTAGGGCTAAGGTCGTGGACAGTGATAAACTCCAAACTGTGGAGAAATCTGCAACCAAGGTGGATCAGACGATAAGGCAGCGGTTGTGAAACAAGCTTCGCACAAGGCTGAGGTTCTGGTTGGTAATGAAGCTGTCCAGAAGTTGAAAAAGGTTGGGATTGAAGGATCCAAAGAGTTTGTGCTTGAGGACGACAAGGAGGTTGAGCTATCTCCTTATGATAAGCTCCATTTTCCAAAGAGGATCATCACCAAGGCTCAAAAGAAGGTGATCTCCAAGTTTAGGAAAAAGTTAAGTGACGTTGGAATTCAACTTCCAAAGATCTCAAACATGCAAGAAGCTTGTGACCAAATGATCCTCATACAAGACATCTTGGCTCACAAGGAAGATGTGGCAAAGCTTCTTGACATCTCTTCCTCTTTGCTGGATCTTAAACCTCCACCAAAATCTCTACCCAAGCTAGAAGATCAAGGGAAGTTCATATTGCCTTGCTCCCTTGGTGATTTCAAAGTTGATGATGCTCTTGTAGATAGTGGAGCTTGTGTGAATGTGATCTCATTGGAGATGGTGCAGAGCTTGAAGATTAAAGGCATGGAGCCAAACAACTCCTCCCTCATGTTTGGGGATTCTTCTTCAACAACACCTATTGGTCTCATCAAGGACTTCCCTTTCAAGATTGGAGATTGCACCATCCCCATAGACCTCACTGTTCTTGATATGGCAAGCAAGAGGAGAATGCCATTGCTCTTAGGCACACCCTTCCTTGCTACTGTGGGAGCTTGCATAGACTTCCCGAACAAGAAGGTGGTTCTCCATAATGTCAACAAGGAAGTCTCCTATCCGATTAAGTCACCAATGCTGAATGGAAGTTATTGTGGAACAATATTGAGAGATGCATTGGTTGTTAAGGAGGCAGAAGTTCTTGGTGAAGAATCATTACAGAAGAGTAATGTAGAGCACTTGGGACTACCAAGGAGGAGATGAGTGAACCCATTAAGGCCACTCAAAGCAAGAAGAAGATGAAAGCTCCTCATTCCCCACCTAAGCCACACACTCTCACTCTTCACCCACTACAGCTAAAGGATGGAGCCATTGAGTATAAGATCAAGTGCAAGGGATGGTCGAAGCCATTCTCAAGCGCCAGGGCCATTATCTCTCCTCAAATACAAGGTGATCCACTCAAGCTCCAAGATCTCCTTACACACGTCCTCACCATCACCCTTGAAGGTGGGAGGGATCCTCCTTCTCAATAAGTAAACAAAGGTAGTCAAGCTAAGAGACTTTAAACAAGCTCACTTGGGAGGAATTCCCATGTTTATCTTTGTATATATTGTTGTTCTTTTGTGTTGAATAAGGTCAGGAACAAGTTTGGGGGTCTCCTCAATATGCCCAAAGGTCATGCTCAAACACCAATAGCCACAACACTGCTCATTCCCACTTAAGGTATCACTCCAACCATTCTTTGTGTATACCATTGCTTTTATCATATTTTCGGTATCTCTTTCTCTCTTACTCACACAGAGACTGTGTGATTTAAGTTTGGGGGAGGTACCAAGTTTTTGATCATGTTTGCTTTGTTGATTTTGAGTCTCATGCATTGCAATGTACATACATATATGCATAGAAAAATCCAGAAAAATTGAAAAATTTCCAAAAATAAACAAAAACAAGCATTTAGGTTGCATCATAGCACCTTTAGGATTGAGTCTAGAAGCATCTAGATTGCATTCATGCATTGGGAGCTGAACTAATAAGGAAACACATGCTTAGAACTCAAAATTACACCCAAGATGATCATAGCAAGTAGCCTAAGCATCTCTTGAAAAGCTTGCATGCTTCGAGCCTTGAAAACTCTTCTTGAAACTTGTTGCTTGTGTGAGATTGACATTCTCCTTTAAACCAACTCCAA
Source organism: Eruca vesicaria subsp. sativa (assembly GCA_932364175.1). Classification (NCBI taxonomy): domain Eukaryota; kingdom Viridiplantae; phylum Streptophyta; class Magnoliopsida; order Brassicales; family Brassicaceae; genus Eruca; species Eruca vesicaria. The sequence goes on from CAKOAT010055156.1 coordinate 114,217, forward strand.
ATGAACTTAAAGCTGAATGAACTTAATTCTTCTTGCATATGGACTCTTGCATGCTTGGTCATGGATTATACACATTTG
>CAKOAT010055156.1:146797-168142 GCA_932364175.1 Eruca vesicaria subsp. sativa
GATCGAGAAGAATGGAAAATTCCCGATTTAAGTCAAATCTGGGCGAAATGGAAAGATCGGATTGCCAAGACGAGGAGTATATAAAGAGGAGGTCTAGGGCAGAAGCAGGGACACGAAATTCAGAGCTCTCACCACCAAAACTAGCATTTAGGAATATTTCCGTTTTTCTGTTAGCGAGCTGCGTCTCAATTAGGGTTTTATAGTTCTTACGCTTTCGGCGATTCTTTTTGTACCAGTTCTACGCAGATTCGGAATGAGAACCTCTTTGCTCTCTATTCTCGTTTATTCACATATAAATTCTAAGTATTTTCGTCATCTTATTTTCGTTGTGCGGTTCTCGCAGATAGCCGGTTCCTCTGGAAACTTAGGGATTTCCCGAAGTTTCCTTATTTACGATTTATTTGACAGTAGGGTGAAATCCACTCCCACAATATCGGTCGATGCTCGGCAGAGGAAAGACGGGATAGGAGGTTATTCTTCATCTTCTCGAAGAAATCGGTACTCACTAGCTCGTTCCTCCTTGTAATCTTCATCATACTCCTTCTGAGTGGTTATGCTAGCGAGCTCTGGCCTGTAATGATCGTTTTCCCACTCATCTGCGCTGAAATCGGCGTCTGGGAACACGTCTTCGATCTGTTGGAATCCCCTATCGATCGATGACCAGGTAGGTCTGTCGGTCGACAGGTCTGCACTGGTATCGGTCGATGGTGAAGGGTTGTCATCGGTCGAGACTGCTTCTTCGGTTTCATACTCTCCCATAGAATCATACTCGTGGGCACATAAACATGTGGCTACGAGTGTTGAGCTTGCTGACCTTGGAAACTCTATGACTGGAACAGGGTTGTAGTGGATGGAAGGGTTGATAAGGGTTAGGCAGAGCTTGTTGGTTTTTAGGTTAAAAACGGCTCCAACTGTGGCTAAAAAGGCTCTTCCAAGTAGTAGAGAAGTCTTGAAGTTAAGCTTGTTGGAGAGGACATGGAGGTCTGTAGGAATTAGGGTTTCTCCAATCTGTACCTCAGGGTTGCGAACGATGCATCTAGAGCTTTGCTGAGAACAATCCACAAAGATGAAAGTTTCTTCAGAAGGCTCTATCTTCAGACCCAGATGGTCTGCCATAAGCTTGGGTAAGATGCTAACTCCAGATCATGTGTCACATAGGGCACGGGGGAAATCAACACTTTGGATGCAACATGGTATTGTGAACTTCCCTGTATCACTCTTCTTTGCCCCAGGGCACGGGGGAAATCAACACATTTGTCGATTTCCGTTAAATAAGAAAACTTAGGAAAACCCTAATTTTCCAGAGGAACCGGATCTCTGCGAAAGCCAACGACAAGTAACCAAATAAATGCGGAAAAATATGAAAAACGTTGCGATCATTACATGGAATTATAAAGGCTTTGGCTGCAAGGGCCATCAGCGAGTTACCAACATAAAACCCTAAATCTAGTCGAGTCGCAGCTCGATTGATTTCAGACTGAAGCTTATGAAAGGCTGCCTACGTACCCCTTTCGAGGATCAAGTCGAACATAGTTCAGTTGATAGAGCTGGACCAGAGATCGAACTGCCTGGGCGAGTTCGCCTAGTAATTGAGCGCCAGTCATAGAAACCTAACTTGTCGAGAAAAAAGCCTAAGTTTCTAAGTGCGGAAAATTCAAAGTCTAGAAGAGTTGTAAAAATCTCAGATGAGAGCTCTGAAATTCGTCCCCTTGCTTCTGCCCTATGCCTCTTGCTTATATACTCCATTCCTAGGCGGTTTAGTCTTCCCATTTCGCCCAGATTCGAGTTTATCGGGAATCTTCCTTTTATCTTGATCTTTCTTTTTTTTCCCGCGGAAATCTTCTATTTATCCTCAAACTTGAAATTTATCTTCAAGTTTGACATTTATCTTCTTTCTGCGAGTAAATCGCCAAAACGTTGTCGTATCTTTGGGTTGGACTTCCTTTAAAGTCGCTAGTGGCTTTTATCGCGTTTTAGTACTTTACAAGCCATTTTGCGATAAATCCGTTTTACGACTTTAGAGGAGATCGTTTCTTGATACGATGTCGTTTTTAGATAAGTTTCTCGAGTTAATCATAAAGCTAGGTAATGTTCGATGTTTCGATTAATCGTTGCCGTTTTCTATGATTTCCTCGGGGTTTTATTAAAAACGCGTTTTGTACGATTTTTACGAAAAATCTCGAATAAATCGTATAGATTAGGCAAAATTCGGTGTTTCGTTTAACCGTTGCCGTTTTCTACGATTTCCTCGAGTTCTTTTCGAGAAAACAAAATTTTACCGTGTTTATCATAAAACTCAAACGATAGGACGGATAAAGACGAAACAGGGGAAATTTCGACCGTGATTCGAAATACGATCGTGTCGAAGGACGTATGCCTTGAAACAAGGATGTGGGAGATCAAGGCTCGGGATGGTCGGCTCGACGTACGGCGAGCTAGTTCAGCTTGGTCAGGTCGCCGTATGGCGAGCTAGGCAATAAGAACCCTTGGGGCAAAGTCAGCGCCTCTTGGGCGAGCTATGGAAGCTTCTAGCTCGCCCAACGGCGAGCTAGTTGGGACAAGACTAGCTCGCCGTTGGGCGAACTAGTCGGGACGAAGCTAGCCGGGTTAGATCGCCGTTGGGCGAGCTAGTCGGGACGAGACTAGCTCNGGGCAAAGTCAGCGCCTCTTGGGCGAGCTATGGAAGCTTCTAGCTCGCCCAACGGCGAGCTAGTTGGGACAAGACTAGCTCGCCGTTGGGCGAACTAGTCGGGACGAAGCTAGCCGGGTTAGATCGCCGTTGGGCGAGCTAGTCGGGACGAGACTAGCTCGCCCAACGGCGAGCTAGGACAGGTGGCTTAGCTCGCCGTTGGGCGAGCTAGTCGGGACGAGGCTAGCTCTCCCAACGGCGAGCTAGTCATGACGTGACTAGCTCGCGTTTTACGGCGGTTTCGTTTTTTCACGGTTTTGTGCTTAACTCGGGCGATCGTGTATTCGACGTTTGTTTCGTTTCTCTGAGATAACGATCTTCCGAGTTTTCCGCGGATTTCCTTTGTTCGGAAATCTCTTTTGGAGTTTTATAAAACGATTTATCGAGTTTTATAAAACGATTCTTCGTGTTTTATAAAATGATTCTTCGTGTTTTATAAAACGATTTAGCGAGTTTTATAAAACGATTCCTCGAGTTTTATAAAACGATTTATCGAGTTTTATAAAACGATTCTTCGTGTTTTATAAAACGATTTCTCGAGTTTTATTAAATGATTTCTAGAGTTTTATAAAATGATCTCTCGAGTTTTATAAAACGGAATCTTCTTTTATAAAACGATTTCTCGAGTTTTATAAAACAATTCCTCGAGTCTTATAAAACGATTTCTCGAGTTTTATAAAACGATCTCTCGAGTTTTATAAAACATATTTTTATTTTTACTTTTGCGGAGACTTTTAGCCATTGATTCCGTCGTGACCGATTTTGACACCAACAGTTAGCCCCCAGCTCGCTAGAGTCTTGAGCTTCTAGCGTAAGGTTCTTGCGAGTGGTTAGCCAGTTTTAGTTAAGTTAGGCAGAATTAATGGTTGGAAAGGTCCGCGGAGAGTGATCTTTCCATTCTCCAGGAAGTGGGATGCGTTTAAGATTAGGGCTGCGCCTTGTAAAGGCTGCCTACGTAACCTATTGAAGGGATCAAGCCTTTCATAGTTCGTTTGGAGTTAAGGTTCGTATGACCTGTTTTGCAGTGAGACCTTTACAGTCTAGTTATGTGTCGTGCAGAAATTATCGAGCATATTGATGTCGATGGCATCAGTTTGCGTTTTTTAAGAGCGTGTTTTTATTCGTATGAATGTAGCGGGAAGAATATGAGTTGTTATTGAGGGAGGTCCGCGAGTTGTCGTCTTGCATTCCTTTCCCTTAGTGTATCGCCTTATTCGTTTGCTCATTTTAGTATGTTTAGCAAATCGAGTGAGCGTTTAGATATAGACGAAGAGACATGCCTTTAGGATCTCGATTTATGCCTTGAGACGTTAGCGACCAGTGTACTGGGTTTAGGGCAAGACCTAGGTTTACTTTCGGATTGATGCTATGCGATGACGAGTCGGCTTTCATTTTGCCTGTTGCGATTTTAACCTGATTCCATACCAATTTAGAATCGGCGATATGTTCTCGTCTTATACGATTCGTTTGGTTGGAATCGAGCATCTCACCGGGAATAATTTCTAAGTTTCCCGGAAGTGCTGACCAAAAGTTTGGATTTATTTTATAGCGCTATTACCCTTGTGTCGGGTGTTCGAGAGCTATCTCTGCGAGATAACTTAAGTTTGTTTACGACTGTTGCGAGTTTGTTGTGATCAGCAACAAACTATTTTTAAGTGATAGATGTTTATGTAGTATGGGCCTTCGCGAAGGATATCTATGTTAAGAATTTTTGCGTATTTTATAGTCGCAGACGGACTGTTAGGTCTTCCAAGAAAATGAATTTATCGAGGAAGGTATTTTTGTCAAAAACTATTCTCCGGGCGTCGGCGTCGTCTCGCTGTGCCGAAAGTTGGTTTTTATTTTATATGTCGCGTTTCATGTTTGAAACGTTTGCGGGCTCGAAGATGTTGTGCAGTGTCGCAAGGGTTTTGTCTTAACCCTGCTTTGCAGGAACACTTTGGTTTGTTTGCGGTATTAGCAATTAAAACTTACATTCCTCTTTGGGTAGTTTTATGATTTGAACCCATAAATCTAACAAATGAATCTACTCAGACATAGCCAAGTGATTCATAGTAAAAGAATAAGATAAAAAGAAAATACTTTATTACTAAGTATATAATAGTAAAAGAATACAAAAACTTAGAGAAAACTCAATACTTTCCGATTCTCTTTCTAAGGCTCATAGGCATAACTATAATTATGAGTACAATTAGGTTAAAAACTCGTCAGGGGCAATCTTGTAATTTGGTGAGAACTTGGGCTTCAAGTCGGCCAAGTAAATCTTGCTTATCACGCTCTGTATCGATCGATGGTACATGGTGTACATCGATCGATGGAGTATCTCGACTTCAACTTCTATGGAAGCGTCATCGATCGATTACACAAGGTGTATATCGATCGATATGTGTCTCTCATTGTCAGATCTTTATAGTCATCTTGGAAAACTCTCCTTTAAGCTCCATAAGGCACCTAAATCATCACTTTACTACAAAATGCTCCTGAACCTGAAAACATACCTAACAGACTCCAAAACATAGATAATTATCATAAAACATATCAATACCATGACCAAAAACGGGTCAAAATCATGGTATATCATAGGGCGATCTATCTCCGGGACAAAGGCAGAGAGGGGAACGATCGTCGGAGAACAGAGATCACCAGAGAATGGACACCACCAGAAAACAACGATCAACAACCAAAGAGGAGTGTCATGACAAGGAAGAAACCGACAAAGATCGATTCATGTGAAGTAGAGCACCACCAGCCAACAAAGGTTATCCGGATTCTTCTCGATCTATCACCGGAGAGCGTTGATCTATGCCAGAGATCCCTTCGAAACCATCGTGCTCCTTATCTCCAACCAGTCGCCGTCAGAGCTAGGGCTTTCCGGTTTTTTTTTTTTTACTAATATCTGAAACCAGTTACAAAAATACAGACATGTATAAATATATCCAATAATTGTGAAATGTGTTTGTGAGAACACAGAACCCAGTCCTTTTATGATTATCAAACGTAATTTGAGAATTTCAAATTCATGTTCTTTTTTTTTGAAAGAATGTTAAATTTATTCAAACAAAAGACTTTTTTTAAGACTAATGTATCTTTGATCTACCACGTGTTTATAGTTTTTTCTTGTGTTATAACAAACAATAAAATTCTAATATATTCTCGAGAGTCAAACCAAAAACGCCATTGCTTGGATCAAGTGTTTCCCTCCATTCTCATGCAATGAACTTATAAACCAAATGCATATTCATCATAGCATTGTTTCCGTTGCGCTGTAACATATATTTATGGCTGACCTGTTCATAAATAGTTTACACTGAGTCTATAGATTCATAATTATGCATTTCTCTGTGAATTATTTAGTATGGTTTTATAATACTTTATTTTGAGAGATTTTTATATTGAAAGAATTTGGTAATTTAACATAACCTTTTGTTTCATAAAATAAAGATTATCATAAAACTTATGTTGGGCTCAACATCGGTTAGGATGGAATCAACGACTAAAACTTTCCGCAAATTTCAAAATAGGTTTATAAAGGTGCGAGAACGTGTCGCGGAGAATTCTGAAGACTCTCTGAACAAAGGAGCTTCGTAAGCCATCATGGAAATCACTAGCAAATCGAATAAACAACGCCACGGTTTTCCGACTACCCAACTTAGCAAGATAGGCCGCAACGTCCATCTCGCCGAAGCGGCGAGACTGGCCATGCCCAACCAGCTCGCCAAGCCGGCAAGCTGGCCGGGCCAAACCAGCTCGCCTTCTTGGCGAGCTGGACCGTAAAATCCAGCTCACCAAGCGGGCGAGCTGGCCGAGCCCAACCAGATCGCCGGCTTGACGAGCTGACCGTACGGTCCAGCTTGCCAAACTGGCGAGCTGACCAAGTCGTTCGGCCCGGCACCGGGCAAGCCGAACCTCACCATACACACTTCCAAGACACAAGGCATATGCTCATCGACTCGATCATACTCTGAACCATGATCGAAACATCTCTCATTTTGTCTCGATTTGTATTGTCGTTGGAACTTTACTATAAAACCCGCTAAAAACTTGTTTTCTCTTGTTTTCTCGTAAAGACTCGAGTAATCGTATAAAACGGAACGGCTAAACAAAACACCGGAGATTACCAAACTATACGATAGACTCGAGATGTTTTATAAAAACGGCATCGTATCATGGAAAGACCTCATCTAAAATTGTAAGACGGCTAAGGCGCAAAACGGCCCGAAAGGTCCTAAAACGCGATAAAAACCCACTTACGACTTTAGAGGAAGTCCAGCCCAAAGATATGATGACGTTTTATCCTTTATTTGCAGGAAGAAGATAAATGTCAAGTTTGGAGATAAATAGAAGTTTTCCAAGGATAAATATGGAAACGAGAAAAATGGAAGATTTCTGATAGACATGAATCAAGGCGTAAAAGGAAAGACTGAACCGCCTAAAGGAGAGGTGTATAGGCACAAGGTCAAAGCCAAGAAGGGGACAGGAACTCAGAGCTTTCATCATACATATAAACTTAGCACTTAGGACAAATAGGCAACTTTCCATTTTTGTTATCGAGCTGTGTCTCAACTAGGGGTCAGTCTTAGGATGCTAGAACTAGGGAGACTCGCCGTCAGCTCTTGTGGCCAAGGCTTATTCTTGTTGTACCACTCTTACGCAAATTCGGAATACGAAATCTCTTTTCTCTCCTTTCCGATTCATATATTTTTTACCTGTTATTTCGTATCTTTGATTGATTGGCGTGTGGTTAGTAGATATCCGGGACCTCAGCGAAAGTTAGGCTAACTTGACGTTCCTATTTACTGAAATCAACAGTGCAATGGCAGGAGGGGGGTTACGGATCTACCTAACTCTCAAACCGCATAACGCTCGATCAGATACGATAGAAGAAGAACAACGAACTCACGACAATGAACAAGACAACGAAAACGTTGAAATTCAAACTCCACCAGCAAACGCAACCAAAGTTATTGCTGATGACAACACTGTAGCGTTTCAGGAGATACTCTCCGCCTATCAAAAAGGACGGATGAGCAGGACAAGCTAATCGGATCTCTCGCGAAACAGGTGGAAACCTTAACCGTGAAGACAAGAGCTGTCCACCCCCCGTGGAACCACAAGGATCCGTGGAAAAAGACTCGATTTCACGACTCCTATGGATTTTCCTAGAACTAAGCAGGGTAATCTACTGGGGCAAGCCTCCGTAAAAGATAACACTGATGCAACATAAAAGGAATAGGAAAAATCTCCTTCTCGTGAACAGGAGGCCAAAGACGAAGGTGTCGAAAGGGTTAATCTGGACACAAGCGACCAATCCGATTCGTCGGTGGAAGACGCTGACGTTCATCCAAGAAGGAGGAAGGATCGCAGTACTCGGTTCGAATCTTCTCCTGAACACTTTCTCACCATAGACGAGGAGGAGCTGTATTGCATGGAACATGCAAAGACGGCCGAGGAACGGTCTCAGGTCACTCGCAGAAAACGCCGACGGGATTGGAAAACTGCTGGCGAGCCAACTGAGATTCGCGATCTCCGTGACTACATCACAAAAATGGCCGCAGCGGTAAAGGCAAACAAGACTCAAATTCACCATGCTACTAGCGCCGCGCCCGAAATATATAGATGGTTGTACGAGTCTTGAAAAACAACATATACGGCTTGCATCACCGAAATCAAGCTGCCCGATCCCGGAAAGCTTAAAGTGAAAACTTATGATGAGACGACATGTTGGTGTCAAAATCAGTCACGACGGAATCAATGGCTAAAAGTCTCCGCAAAAATAAAAAATACATTTTATAAAACTCGAGAAGTCGTTTTATAAAACTCGAGAAGTCATTTTATAAAACTCGATAAGCCGTTTTATAAAACTCAAGAAATTGTTTTATAAAACTCGAGAAGTCGTTTTATAAAACTCGAGAAATCGTTTTATAAAACTCGAGAAATTGTTTTATTAATGAAGTTTCCAAAAAAACGGAATCCGCAAAAAGACTTGGTAATCGTTATCTCGGAAGAACGAAACAAACGTCGATTACACGATCGTCCGAGTTAAGCACAAAACCGCGAAAAACCGCAACCGCCGTAAACCGTGAGCTAATTTGGCCGAACAAGCTCGCCGTACGGCGAGCTAGCCCCATACCAAGTAGCTCGCCGTACGGTAAGCTGAACCGGTCCAGTTCGGCTCGTCGTACGTTGAGCCAACCATCCCGAGTCTCTATCTCCTACGTCGCTTATTCAAGGCTTACGTCCTTTGACACGATCATGTCCCGAACCACGGTCGAAATGTATCCCGTTTCGTCTCGATCCCTCCTACCGTTCGAGTTTTACGATAAAAACCGTAAAACTTTGTTTTCTGGAAAAGAACTCAAGGAAATCGTATAAAACGGCAACGGTCAAACAAAACACCGAACATTCCCTAAATTATACGGTTTATTCGATTATTTTTTAAAAAATCGTAAAAACGTGTTTTTAATCAAAAAACGTCGAGGGAATCGTAAAAACGGTAACGATTAACCGAAAAACGAACATTGCTAAACTTTATGATTAACTCGAGGAATTTATTAAAAACGGGATCGGATCAGGAAACAATCTCGTATAATGTCTCAAAACTGTTTTATCGCAAAACGGCTCGGAAGGTCCTAAAATGTGATAAAAGCCCATCTCACGATCTAAACGAAATCTAACCCGAAGATATGATAACATTTTGACGATTTACCCGCAGAAGGAAAATAAATGTCAAGTTTGAAAATAAATGTCAAGTTTGAAGATAAACAGAAGATTTCGGCGGGAAAAAAGGAAAGATAAACATAAATGGAAGATTCTCGATAAACTCGAATCTGGGCAAAATGGAAGGACCAAAACGCCGAGGAAGGGAGTATATAAGCAAGAGGCAAAGGGCAGAAGCAGAGGACAAATTTGAGAGCTCTCATCTGAAACTTTTACAACTTTTCTAAACTTAGAATTTTCCGCACTTAGAAACTTAGGTTTTTTTCTCGACAAGTTCGGTTTCTATGACTGGCGCTCAATTACTACATGAACTCGCCCAGGCAGTTCGATCTCTGGTCCAGCTCTATTAACTGAACTATGTTCGACTTGATCCTCGAAAGGGGTACGTAGGCAGCCTTTCATAAGGTTCAGTCCAAAATCAATCAGATCATTTTTCTTATCTTTTTCCGTCCTTTGTTATCGAGCTGCGACTCGACTAGGTTTAAGGTTTTTATGTTGATAACTCGCTGATGGCCCTGAGGCCAAAGACTTTGTAAACCCTTGTAATGATCGCAACGCTCTTACGCGAAATCGAAATAAGATCTACTTTTTCTATAAATTCGTTTTATTACGTTTTTCATATTTTTCCGCATGTATTTGGTTACTTGTCGTTGGCTTTCGGAGAGATCTGGTTCCTCTGGAAAATTAGGGTTTTCTTAAGTTTCCTTATTTTATGGAAATCAACAGTTGGTGAATTTTGGTTCCCACAGTTTGGCGCTAGAAGGAGGGGGGTCGGATTACTCTTACTCATAGCCGCAAAACGCTTGATCAAAACGATGTCTGGATATATGAAAGACAAAGTCGCAACTAGCAAAAATGCTGGTAAAACAACTCTAGCAGCGACTGCTCCTATAGCCAACGCTCACACAAACGCTGTAGTAATTAAAAAAATCGAAAACTTAATCGCGACTCTTCACCACGGAAAGTGCATGAAACGAGCTCGCGATTTCTCCGTCTAAACAAAAGGGCAACGAGAAAACCAATCAAACCTCGTAACAAAATCGGAGAAATCTTAACGTGTGAAGGTTTGACCAGCTCGCCCAATGGTGAGTTGGACATGATTCTCAGGATCCTTAGCCTGATTCTATTCCAATCTCGATCGTACAACTTTTCGTTTCGCCTCAATCGGACTTTCCGTTGAGATTCTACGACATAAGTAAGTCAACTCGACGATTCGAGACTGTCCGCACCAGCTCACCGTATGGTGAGTTGAGAGAACTCATTCATCTCGCCCTAAGGAGACCTGATCCACTCCCCGAGCTTCTTTCTCCAGTCTCGATCTTACATCTTTTCGTTTCGTCTCAATCGGACTTTTCATTGAGATTCTACGACGAAAACAAGTCAACTCGACGAATCAAGATTATCCGCACCAAGCAGTTCAGTTCGCCGTAAAGTGAGCTGAACCGAGCAAGCTCAGCTTGTTGTACGGCAAGCTGAACGGAGCAAGCTCAGCTCGCCGTACGGCGAGCTGAACCAAGCAAGCTCAGCTCGCCGTACGGCAAGCTGAACAGAGCAAGCTCAGCTCGTCGTACGGCAAGCTGAACCGAGCAAGCTCAGCTCGACGTACGGCGAGCTGAACCGAGCAAGCTCAACTCGCTGTACGGCGAGCTGAACCATGAAAGCTCAGCTCGCCGTACGGCGAGCTGGACCGAGCAAGCTAAGCTCGCCATACGGCGAGCTGAACCGAGCAAGCTCAGCTTGCCGTATGGCGAGTTGAGAGGGCTCTTCCACCACGCCCAAGAGGCGCTGAACCGTTAAAAGTTAGCTCGCCGCACGGCGAGCTGAACCGTTCAAAGTTAGCTCGCCGTACGGCGAGCTGAACCGTTTAAAGTTAGCTCGCCGTACGGCAAGCTAACCAGCCTTTCACCTCGCCCAAGAGGTGCTGACTTTGCACCAAGTGTTCTTACCATCCAACTCACCACACGGCGAGCCGAAAGGGTTCACCCGGCTCGTCCTACGTCGAGATGAACCTAGCCTCGAGTTTCTCTCTTGAGTCTTGATCGCGCTGATTCTCGTTTCGCCCTATCGGAATTTTCATTGAGATTTTAAGATAAAAACCGCAAAGACTTGTTTTTCGTATAAGTTCGAATCAATATTCTAAAACGGCAACGGTCGACTTAACACAAGAAGTTGCCTAAATTATACGAGAAATTTGAACTCTCTAAACGCAATCCGGTTTTACGAAACTCTGCCATATTCTTGTCGAAAACATCTAGTCATAAACGCGTGATTGATTTTTCGATAGCACACCTAATCGGTTAAGTAAAACAAGCAGTACAAAGAAACGAGAACATAAACTCAGATGATGAAATCCCTTCCTCACTCCGAAACTCTCGTTGGTATTTCGTCGAAGACCGATTCATGCAAAAGTAAGTCAAAAGACGAAGAACGAAGAATAGGCGGTTCCAAATCATCGATGAAACTAAGGCATAACTTGCAAACCGATCCAATATCTCGTACAACCGAGAAACGATCGCCACGCATTCGAGCTTGCTCATTTCCTAACAGAAAGAAGGAGCTAGAGACGCTGACGTCGTCTTAAAACTGACTCGCTCCTAGAAACTTTCGTAAATCAGACATCCAAGTCGTCAGCAATCACCCATGGTCCTTAATCGATCCGGATTGTCGATCATCCCAATCCTTCAAAGAAAACTCAATTTTTTCTTTTCGTCGAATATTATTCCTCGCATCAAGAAAACGCTTTCTAAAAAGCAAACTCTCGCAAAAATAAGCAGAAAAATATTCGGACAATGCGACGCCTCGTCAAAATCATCCCAAAAGCAAACGACAATCTAAGAACCGTCTAAACGCTAAAGACTGATCCAAACCGTCTGGGAAATAATCTCGAGGACTATACAGCATCTCTCGTCGCAATCATGCGGTTAGAAAATCTCTGCGAAACTTCAGAATGAAACTCAATGATTTGCCGAAGTCATAAAGATCTTCTCCAACTTGATAAAACTAGTTTCGTACAAGAATCAAAAAATTATACGAGAAATCTTTAAGTGTCAAAGAAATTATCTCATTCTCCGCCGAACCAAGTGAGTCACGGAATAATATCAAGAACATTTGCAGCAAAAAGAAAAGTCGAGAACACAAAGCAGCAATAGAGAACACGTCCTCCCTTCTCGCCGACTGATCCTATTGCTGGTCATGTGATTCATTCCGCCCGAGAAATCCGCTAAAACATTATTCGACTAGTTCTCGGTGAAATAACTTTTGGTAAAACTCCACGAGTGACTCCGAAAAACTATCACCGAAGAATCAAAAACTAAGCAGAAAGGTTTCTCGAAAATCTGCGGAAGTATTGTTAACCCAATGCGTCGTGCCAATTTACTAAATTTATCGCCCGTTACTTACGCGAGAAATCCTTCGTATAGTCAGGATCATGTTATAATGAAGTAACTTTCGAAAGTAAACGTAACAGGTTTCTCGAAAAAAACTTTCTTTATAGCGAAAACAAACCTATACGATCCAGCACTAACGACCAATCTAAACTTTGCTCCCTCGCGCCACGATCTGAAAGATATCACTCTTTAGCACTTCAGTTCACGAGCATCCGCCCTCATTCCTCCCGATTACATCCGAGAATGAAACTACCCCGTGAACAACTCCGCACGGACTCTGCATCGAGCTTCTTAGGCTCTGTCTCCCTCGGTTAAAAAAGAAACAACTTCCATACGAACAAAGGAAAGATTATACGAAACTTTCATCGTATAGATCAAACCTAAAACGGAAAAACATGTTCTACAACCACGGGCATACTTGGCATATCAAACTCGACAAATGTTACTTGGCTATTGTCTGATCACGCTTCACTTCAATGCCAAGTTTACAAACCGACTCGCCCTTTTCGATAGCACGAAAGTGTCGTGGTCTAATTCTCTACCAAATACGACCTTGGCTGTGCGGCTGAATACAACCTTCACGCCAAGCCAATACATTCAACGGATAATGCAAACTTGTCGAAAATCGGCTAAGTTCTGTATTCTCACGATTCACTCTATTTCCGAAGCAAGTTACCTACAAAATCCGACGTGTAAGAAAACACTCGTACCAGAGCTCCTGAAGCCGTACGAGTCTCGGAAGGTCAACACTTCACAAAGCACCGTAATGAAAAACGCTTCGTTTCGGGGAAACAACTTACGCGACCTCTCGGTCCTAATTGCTCTAGCACAACTCATAAAATTAGTTAACATCCAAACAGGAATGTAAGTTTTAGTTGCGAATATCCGCAAACGAACCAAAGTGTTCCTGCAAAGCAGGGTTAAGACAAAACCCCCACAACACCACGAAACATCTACGAGCCCACAAACGTTTCGAACACGAAACGCGGCACACGAAATAAAAACCAACTTTCCACACTGCAAGACATCGCAGACGCCCGGAGAATATTTTTTCGATACAAATACCTTCCTCGATAAAGTCATTTTCTTAGAAGACCTAACAGTCCGTTCGCGACTATAGAATACGCAAAACTTCTTAACATACGTATCCTTCGCGAAGGCCCAAACAACATAAACATCTAAAAAGTTTGTTGTTGATCACAACAAACTCGCAATAGTCCTAAACAAACTAAGTTATCTCGCAGAGATAGCTCTCGAACACCCGACACAAGGGTAATAGCGCTATAAAAGAAATCCAAACTTTTGGTCAGCACTTCCGGGCAACTTAGAAATTGTTCCAAGTAAGATGCTTGATTCCAACCAGACAAATCATATAAGCCGAGAACCTATCTCGGATTCTAAATCGGTATGGAATCAGGTTATAATCGCAACAGACAAAACGAAAGCCGACTAGTCATCGCATAGCCTCAATCCGAAAGTAAACCTAGGTCTTGCCCGAAACCCAGCACACTGGTCTCTAACGTCTCATGGCATGAATTGAGATCCTAAAGGCATGTCTCTTCGTCTATATCTGTACGCTCACTCGATTTGCTAAACATCCTAAAATGAGCAAACGAATAAGGCGATCCGCAAAGGGAAAGGAATGCTAGACGACAACTCGCGGACCTCCCTCAATATCAACTCATATTCTTCCCCCTACATTCATACGAATTAAAACACGGTCTTAAAAACGCAAACTGATTTATAATAAAGCCGCAAAGCGGCAAGGACCCAGAGCCGCACACGGCCAGTCCGAAAACTATAACGGCCACACTTGGCCATAGCAAAAAGCCACGAGGCTAGTCTCAAGGCCGGCAAAGGCCCAATATACATAACCAGACCGTAAATGTCTTGCTAGGAAACAGGTCCTAAGAACTACGAAAGTCTTGATCCCTTCGATAGGGTACGTACGCAGCCTCCACAAGGCGCAGCCCTAATCTTAAACACTTTCCGCTTCCTGTGAGTGGAAAGATCACTTTCAACGGACCTTTCCAACCATTAACTCCGCCTCACTTAACTAAAACTGGCTAACCACTCGCAAGAACCTTACACTAGAGACTCAAGATTCTAGCGAGCTGGGGGGCTAACTGTTGGTGTCAAAATCGGTCATGACGGAATCAATGGCTAAAAGTCTCCGCAAAAATAAAATTACGTTTTATAAAACTCGAGAAGTCGTTTTAAAAAACTCGAGAAGTCATTTTATAAAACTCGATAAGCCGTTCTATAAAACTCAATAAATCGTTTTATAAAACTCGAGAAGTCGTTTTATAAAACTTGAGAAATCGTTTTATAAAAGAAGTTTCCGAACAAAAGGAATCCGCGGAAAGACTTGGAAATCGTTATCTCGGAAGAACGAAACAGACGTCGACTACAAGATCGTCCGAGTTAAGCACAAAACCGCGAAAAACGGCAACCGCCGTAAACCGCGAGCTAGTTCGGCCGAACTAGCTCTCCGTACGGTGAGCTAAGTTGCCTCGAACTAGCTCGCCGTACGGCGATCTAGCCCCGTCCCAAGTAGCTCGCTGCACGGCGAGCTAGACGCTTCCCGGGTAGCTCGCCGTATAGCGAGCTGAACCAGTCCGGTTCGGCTCGTCGTACATTGAGCCGACCATCCCGAGTCTCAATCTCCTACGTCGCTTATTCAAGGCTTACGTCCTTCGACACGATCATGTCCCGAACCACGGTCGAAATGTCTCCCGTTTCGTCTCGATCCGTCCTACTGTTCGAGTTTTACGATAAAAACCTTAAAACTTTGTTTTCTCGAAAAGAACTCAAGGAAATCGTATAAAACAGCAACGGTTAAACAAAACACCGAAAATTCCCTAAATTATACGGTTTATTCGATATTTTTTTTAAAAAAACGTAAAAACGTGTTTTTAATAAAAAAATGTCGAGTGAATCGTAAAAACGGTAACGATTAACCGAAAAACGAAAATTGCTAAACTTTTTGATTAACTCGAGGAATTTATTAAAAACGGCATCGGATCAGGAAACAATCTCGTATAATGTCTCAAAACGGATTTATCGCAAAACGGCTCGGAAGGTCCTAAAACGTGATAAAAGCCCATCTCACGATCTTAACGAAATCTAACCCAAAGATATGATAACGTTTTGACGATTTACCCGCAGAAGGAAGATAAATGTCAAGTTTGAAGATAAATGTCAAGTTTGAAGATAAACAGAAGATTTCGGCGGGAAAAAAGGAAAGATAAACATAAAAGGAAGATTCTCGATAAACTCAAATTTGGGCAAAATGGAAGGACCAAACCGCCGAGGAAGGGAGTATATAAGAAAGAGGCAAAGGGCAGAAGAAGAGGACGAATTTGAGAGCTCTCATCTAAGAATTTTACAACTTTTCTAGACTTAGAATATTCCGCAATTAGAAACTTAGGTTTTTTTCTCGACAAGTTCGGTTTATATAACTAGCGCTCAATTACTAGACGAACTCGCCCAGGCAGTTCGATCTCTGGTCCAGCTGTATCAAGTGAACTACGTTCGACTTGATCCTCGAAAGGGGTACGTAGGAAGCCTTTCATAAGGTTCAGTCCGAAATCAATCAAATCTTTTTTCTTATCTTCTTCCGTCTTTTGTTATCGAGCTGCGACTCGGCTAGGGTTAAGGTTTTTATGTTGATAACTCGCTGATGGCCCTGCGGCCAAAGCCTTTGCAAACCCTTGTAATGATCGCAACGCTCTTACGAGAAATCGAAATAAGGTCTACTTTTTCTATAAATTCGTTTTATTACGTTTTTCATATTTTCCCGCATGTATTTGGTTACTTGTCGTTGGCTTTCGCAGAGATCCGGTTCCTCTGGAAAATTAGGGTTTTCTTAAGTTTCCTTATTTTACAGAAATCGACAATAGGTGAATTTCGGTTCCCACACGACTGATCCCAAAGCGCACTTGCAGGCCTTCCAGATCACTATGAGGCGAGCTAAGCTTAAGGAAAGAGAAATAAATTCTGGCTATTGTCGTCTCTTTGTCGAAACCCTAGAGGGGGCAGCACTCGAGTGGTTCTCTTGACCTAAGCATAATTCGATCGGGAGTTTTCGTCAGCTTGCCATGGAGTTTCTCAAACAGTACTCAATGTTCATAAACAGAGAAACTTCCGACGCCGACCTCTGGAGTCTGTCCCAGAAGGAAGACAAACCTCTTCGCGACTTCATGAGTAAGTTCAAAGTCATCATGGCTAGGGTTAGCGGAATAAGCGACAGAGCAGCCATTGACGCGCTAAGAAAGTCACTCTGGTCCAAGTCGAAATTCAAAAAATGGATAACTCTTGAGAAGCCGCGTAACGCGCTCCACAAAGCTACCGATTATATCACTATCAAAGAGGAGACTAAAATTCTGTCGGAACAGCATAAACCGACAAAGACATCTGCGAAGGACGCCACGTCCGAGCAAAAGTCGAAAAAGAAAAACCCTCCAAATGACAAGTACGTCCTGCACGAGGGACATGATCTTCAAGGGGTGCATAACTACCCCAACAATTCTTGATCAGAGCAAGGGCGAAGTACGGGGAATACGTGGACTAGGAATTTGAGTTACGAAGAGAACGCCTTCTGCGACTTCCACCAGACCCGCAGTCATTCAACCGAGAACTGTAAAGTTCTCGGCGCAAGGCTGGCCGCAAAATTGCTCGCAGGAGAACTCTCTGAAGTATTCAGCTTAAGGGACCTCATCTGCGATTCGAACCGCCCCCCCTAAAAACCAATAGGAACTCGCAGGCAGACAGTTCGCCTCGAGGGAACCAAACCGGGCGAGAAACACGAACAAAGACAAGACGAGAGAGGGAACGATGCTAACTGCCAGAGGGCCAACATGATCATCAGCGAGTCGCAGTACTACAGCGATACCATCTACTCCATCAACTCCTACCAACGGAAAAGACGAGACAGGCTCGAACTGGTCGAAGCCGTCGCATGATGCTCCAAGAGGTGTAATCGCCTTTGAGGAGGAAGAAACTTCTGGCATCGACTAGCCGCATGCCGATCCTCTTGTCATCGACCTAGCCATTAGTGATTTAGATGTCGCCTGAATCCTTGTTGATACCGGAATCACCGTCAACGTGATCTTCCGAGACACTTTGACACGAATGCGTATCAGACTAATAGAGGTCGAACCAATACCAAAATCGTTGACCAGTTTCTCTGGCAAAATGGCTATGACTCTTGGATCAATCAGAATTCCAGTGGCCGCAAACAAAGTGAGTAAGATAGTTACCTTCGCAGTCGTCGATCGTCCGGCCATCTACAACGTAATCATGGGCACGCCTTGGATTAACACCATGAAAGCAGTCCCATCGACGTACCAATTAGACATCAAGTTCCCAACTCCTACGGGAGTCACGGCAATTTGGGGATGCCAGAGACAATCACGGTCTTGCTTTTAACCGGAACATAAGCTAAGGCAAATGGATGTCGCCATCGTAAAACCAAAACGGGCGAAATCAACTCCGCCAACCGCGGAACTACGACCCCGAATCGGTAAGCCCTGCAACGGTCGAGAAGCAGCAAGTTTCCGAACCCGTCGCTCTTACCCTACCAAAGCAGAAAAACACGGAAAAAGACACCGATCCAGCGACTAAATCGATCGACGCGTGTACAATAGCCGAGTAAAAACACTCGCACCAACAACAAGAACTACAAGATTGCTTGATTCTCAAAAGGGACACGTAGGCAGCTCGCCTAAAGACGAATTCAGCTATCCCCCTCTCTAAAATGGGGGGGGGGGGAGTGGGTGCGTATACGAGTATTAATATACTCCCATATTTCAAAAATATTGGCTTTGTACTCTAGATTTTTGAAACATTTCAATAAAGACAAAGTTAGAATATTCAAAATCTCTTCTCGGAAAACATATTCTAAAAAACAAACCCGAACTCCGAACACTTTCGGAAATGACTTCCGCAATAAGTTACAAAAACACTTGGTCATTTCGACCAAAAACATATACATCGCATCGTATCAACATCAATATTTCGAAAAGAACCGGCGAGACGTCGCCTAAAGTCTTAGAGAAATATTCATAAGTCCATCCGCGACTGTAAAATCACAAAAGCTCGTCGATTTCCCTGCCGAGCATGCCTGCCGTCTTAAACAAATGCATTCGACCCACTGTTTCTTATACATCCGACTGGGATAAAATAGCGCGCTATAAAAGAAATCCAAAATTTTGGTAAGCACCTTCGGAATGCTCGAATTCGACCAGACAAGTCATATAAGCCGAGAACCTATCGCAGACTTTAAATCAGTACGAAATCAGGTTAGAATCGTGACATGCAAAACGAAAGCCGATTAATCATCGCAAAGCCTTAAAACAAAAAATAAACTTAGGTCTTTCCCTAAACCCAACACACTGGTCTCTAAGGTCTCAAGGCATGAAATGAGATCCTAAAGGCATGTGTCTTCGTCCACATCTTAGTGCTGATATACCATGGTTTTGACCCACTTTTAGCCATGATATTGATATGTTTTTATAATATATATATATATATATATATA
Organism: Eruca vesicaria subsp. sativa; assembly: GCA_932364175.1. Lineage (NCBI taxonomy): Eukaryota > Viridiplantae > Streptophyta > Magnoliopsida > Brassicales > Brassicaceae > Eruca > Eruca vesicaria. Next base: position 166,131 of record CAKOAT010055156.1, read on the forward strand.
TGTGTGTGTGTGTGTGTGTTTTGGAGTCTATTAGGTAAGTTCAGGAGCATTTTGGAGTAAAGTGATGATTTAGGTGCCCTTATGGAGCTTAAAGGAGAGTTTTCCGAGATGACTATGAAGATCAGACAACAAGGTCCATATCCAGAGATACATATCAATCGATACACATCATGTGTAATCGATCGATGAGGCTTCCATAGAAGATGAAGTCGAGATACTATATCGATCGATGTACACCATGTACCATTGATCGATATCAAGCGTGAAGAACAAGTCTGACTTGGCCGACTTGAGGCCCAAATTTTCCAAATATTACAATATTGCCCCTAAAGAGTTTTTTAACCTAATGGAACTCAGATTTATAGTTTTGCCTATGTGTTTTGGCTAGATATGTTTTCTATGCTTTTCAACGTTTTCTTGTGCTTTGTATGCCTTTTGATACTATTTTATACTTAGCAATAAAGTATTCTTTTCATCTTAATTCTCAAAGGTTATAGAATTCTAGATTTAAAAGAAACACACAAAGAGATTTGTTGTTCCAAAGAACCAAGAGTTCAATCTTCTAATCTTATGAATTTCTATTATTACCTTGCTGCTATGAATCACTTAGCCATGTCTGAGTATATTCACTTGTTAAATTTAGGGTTGAAATAGTTATGAGAGATTAGCCCCAACTATGGAATGTTAAGTTGTGATATTCATTATCCAGATGAACCCTAATGCTTACTCTAAAGTAGCAAACTAGAGTATGATCATGGAATGATTTAACTTGTTAATCATTATCCTGAAATCATTTGGCATAAGCTTAGATCCTCTAGGGATGTGCGAGAGCCGGTCTATGATCTTGGTGACATACCTCTCACTTTTAGATAGCATTTGCGTAAATGAAAACGCTATGTAAAACTAAAACAAAAAAATAATTAATTTTCCCACTCATCCATGTTTCACTTTCCCTCTCACTCCATTTTATTTGCCTCCAAATGTAACAATTGTGTGCTTGCATTATTCATCTTTTTTATCTTTTTTTAGTCAATCTTCATCCTTCCTCCTAATTGGTCAAATTATCAAAACAATTTGTGGTCATCGCTTGTTTTGATCTTGTGGCGAAAGATCAATCTTTTTCTCTTCAAAACTTTTTTTTTGATAAACTCTCTTACGATTCACAAGAGTTGCAGAGAACCTTAGTCTACCACACAAACCAATCTTTCCGACGGTATCAGCATATGTGTGCTGCTGACGCTTTGCCTCCAGATCCAATCTCCCCAGATCCTTTCTCTTCCAGAGAAACAGATCCAATCTCTCGAGATTCTTTCTCTTCAAGAGATTCACAGATGGCGAGTGACATACAGAGATGGCGGAGCAGCGCCGGTGGCAAGGTGGAAGACGGAGGAGCTACATGGTGCAGCAGAAGAGACAGAGGAAAAGGCTTCTGGTGGTGGCCCGAGCTTCTCTCTCTAGCATCTCCTCTCACGCTCTCCGACGTTGCCGCTGCTCACCTCGTCGTAGTCACCACCACTCACCTCTCTCTCACCCTCTGTCTCTCTTTCTCTTTCGCTGTTTTGATCTTATATTGTGGTTGCTACGCCTTTACGTTACTTATCGTCAAGAGTCATTATGAAATGTTGATTCTGTGAAGAATTTTGGTTTCTTGTGTTCAGAAAGATGTAGTTTTGGTGGATTGCATAGGGTTTAGAGATAGTGTTTATACTGGGATTATTGTCTCCTGCTTGAAGCTAGAATATTACATACAAACTTACGAGTTGTTCTTTAATTAATTAAAGATTCCAGTTTCTTAGCTAGATCTTTGAGAGACACTTTTGTGGTATGAAACCTCGAACCATTTCATAAGTTAATATAGTGTTGATGAGTGCTAGTATAGGATAATTCACGAATGGAATTTTCCTTTTGAGTGTTAATTTATTATGCTTATATCAAATGATTGTACTGAGCACACTTTGTGTTTCTCACTTGCTTTATGATTTGCTTGGGGGTGTGTGTTTGTTTTGATGCGC
>CAKOAT010055267.1:1528-32398 GCA_932364175.1 Eruca vesicaria subsp. sativa
CATCGAAATCCGTACCATACACTCTCGCTGCATGAGATGACATGTGTTGTTGCTGTCTTAACTCTCCATGATCTAGATTTTTTCCCTGTTTGAAATCGGTAAACACAATAAACAAAAAGTCTCATATTGTACTGATGTCGTAATTTCACCATTGGACGCTGTTTCAGGATCCTTCTTCTTTCATCATGGCCATTATCAGGCTCCTCCCAAATTCCATGTTTTGGCAACCCTCTATCTTCACGTAATAGAAGACTAAAATACTGATATTGACTACAAGTTTGTATTTATTCTTGTTTCCAGATGGGCACCACAATCTAGCAGTACCTTCCTCACAAAATCATTATTCTTATATCATGTTCCAACCAAATCTGTAAAACCAATACCTTGAAGCCATAGTTTGTGCGCCAATCTCCTGAACTCGGCCATGGTGGCTTTTTTTGTCGATTCCTTGTATGAATGACTAGAGATGGAGATATTGAACAAACTTGCAATATGTGCAAGTAATATCCATCGGTCTTGTACTTCCGTAAGATTTCGAATTCCAATACCGGAGAATAATGCTCCCGTGGGGAAAAAAAACTCACGCCAAACATTTGACGGAAGTCATGTGATCTTCTCGACCAAATCCTAATGATTGTCTGGAGAAGAGTTGATAAATATCCGACCAACATCCAAGATGATATCTGCCGGTGAAGAGAACATGATGAACGTAAAAGGTGAGATGCCAAAATAAAGCGATTTGGGTGTCCCCAACTCACACGACTTGATGATGTCCAATCCAACATCAATTGGTTTTATTGATCAACTATTACTACTACTAGGTAATGAACCCATGCAATATCGCACGGGAAATCATTTTATAAAAACAAATAAACTATATATTTTGTATACATTTTTTTTTTGAAAAAACTTTTACAATTATATTTGAGGAAACATATTACACAATATCTTGCAAGGAATTATATTTCTTCATTGACAATACATGTACTTTCCATTAGTAGTTTTGTGATTAAGTGAAAATTTTGATTTATCCAACCACAAAATAACATTTTGAAATTGAAAAGATACAAGTATTAGTATATTTAATTTTGTGCATATATAATATTGTTAAAGTAATTAAATTACTCAGAAAATAGAACTACCAGATTATTGTTATATAAAACTTCAAAGATTATTTAAAATGTAGATAAATAGACAAAAGATAAATTCACTTTTTTTTAAACATATATATGTAATTTTTAGAATGAAAAGACACATCCTTAGATATTTTGACAATCTTTTCAAACTAATGAATTTTTTCATGATTATATGTTTTTCCAAGATCTCCAATGAACTTTAAAAAAAAGAATCTCTCCATTTCCTAATCTATTTTACGATTGTATATAAATATTAATTAAATTTTAATTATGTGTGTTTTTATCCTGAGACTATTAATTAAATTTTAAATGTGTGTTTTTATCCTAAAACTGTCTTTGATATCATTCTTATATAACCAAAGTGTATGAATATGTGGTAGAAAAAAATTTAGAACATACATGATCACAAATGAAAAATTTGTAAGAACAAGAAAACACATTTTCCTTTGGTAGAAGAAAATTTAGACTTATAACTTTATTATGTCATTCAGGAAATTTTTCTAGACAAATACGAATGACTCTTCCTATAATTATTTGTTTAACAAAGTTTCCTTGAAAATCTTCTAAATATTTGTAACCAGGTAACTACACAAAATGTATCTTCTTGACCATTTTAATAAATTGTGAAATATTTACAATAATAAACTCAGGAAAATGGATTATTTATAGTTTTCTAAAGATATATATGAATAGTCACAATTTTTCAGATTATAGGTACTTATTAAATAGTGTCTCTACAATATTTTTGGAAGAGACATATTATTACAAAATTAATACTCTAATTTAGAAAACATTCATATGATCAAAAAACATCATATAATTTTTTTTCACAACCATTTGAAATAGTTACATAGTGAAAAACCACAAACTTTCATATCCTAATAGTTAAATGGTTGACAATACGCAACATTTCATCACTATTTAGTTTCAATAGTTACCTAATTGAAAAACGTAACCATTCAGCATTTAATAATATTTCTATTATTCTATTAAATTGCAAAATATTTACAATAACAAACTCATGAAGATGGACTATTTATAGTTTTCAAAACTATATTTGAATACTCACAACTTTTAAGATTATAGGTAGTTATATTTAAATGGAATCTCTACAATACTCTTTAAAGAAACACATCATTACCAAAATAAACTAATTAAAAACATTCATATGATAAAAATAATTATTTTAATAAATTAAGAAAATTATAATCATAAACTTATAATAAGAAACTCATTAACATAAACCACTTATATTTAAAAAAAACTATATACAAAAAGTCACAAATTTTCAGATTATAGGTAATTATTTAAAATGATGTCTTTAGAAAACCTATATACAGTAGAACCTCTATAAATTAATACTCGATAAATTAATAATCTCTATAAATTAATAAATTTCACCGGTCCCAACTTGGGCCGGTGTAAAATATGACACAAATCGATAAAATAATAAGATAATAATATTTTTAAAACTGCCATGTAAATATATGGTCCCACTAAAATCATAAATTAATAATCTAGCTATATATAATTTTATATAAGTACAATCTAACATTATATTGTTGGTTTTATATTTACTATAAAATAATTTTATTTAACAATTCTATGAAACATAAAAATATACACCAAATAAGATAATAAAACAATATAAAGGTCCAATTTCTAAATTTAAATAATGTATATATGCTAAAATCAAAAATATATTTTTTATTTTATAACTAAAAATGGAAAAATAATNAAGATAATAAAACAATATAAAGGTCCAATTTCTAAATTTAAATAATGTATATATGCTAAAATCAAAAATATATTTTTTATTTTATAACTAAAAATGGAAAAATAATAAAAAATCTAAATAAGGAAACTTTCGTAAATTAATATCTCTATAAATTAATAAAATTTCAAAGTCCCAACATTATTAATTTATAGAGGTTTTACTGTATGTGAATGGTCACAACTTTCAGATTATAGGTAGTTATTTAAATTTAGAGTCTCTACAATATCTTTTGAAGATACACATCATTACAAAAAAAAACTTTATTTAAACAGACATTCATATGATCAAAAAACACAGCCAATTTTTTTTCATTACCATTTAAAAATAGTTACATAGTGAAAAACCACAAACATTCATCTTCTAATAGTTAAATGGTTGACAATAAACAATTTTCATCATTATTTATTTTTCAATAGTTATCTAATTGAATAGACACAATCTTTCAACATTAAATTACATCTTATATACTCAACTTTTGAAATTTTAGGTATTTATTTTAAAATGATATCTCTAGAAATATATATTATGAATATACATCATTTAAAAGCACCTTTGAATAGTCACACTTTTTTAAATTAAAAGTATTTATTTAAAAATGATAAAATAATATTTTATAATATAATTTGAGTAGACATATCTTTTCAAAAATAACATTTATACATAATAGCAAACCTATTTTTTATTAACTGCTGAAGTCATCATTATTTTATAGGAAAAAAATTACATCTAATAATCAAAGTTGTTTTAATTACGCAATCTAACAGACATCTTTTGTCTTTCCAGAACTAACTAACGCCCTCTCAAATAACAATGGTACCTTCAGTCAAAAAAAAAAAAAAAAAACAATGGCACCTCTTAATTGTTTAAAAAAACAATGCCACCTCTTGAAAAGATTTATACATGTCATCCTCTCTGTTCTCTTCCTTCAAATTGTTCTCTTATATACTGATTTTTCATCAATCAAATTACAGATTTCAGTATGTAGGTCTAGATTGCCTTTTGTTTTCATGCAGTTTCCTTGAGACCTCTCTCTACCACGCAACAAAGAGAGAGATATTATCAGATGAAACAAAGTACATCCGAGGCAGAGATAAAATGGATTTTATATTACATTGGAAGGTAATTCAAACAAGTCGGGATCTTTCCATGGAAAAAGTTGTAGGAGAAATCTGCCACTTTCAAATGAGGAGTCTTGCACAAACCAGAAATGTCCTTTGCACTTAGAATTGAATCATACCTGATCATCCAGACAAAACACAAGAAACATTTCCATCATACACTATATAAATCATACATTAAGGCTATTTAGCTAAACTCACTTATTCGACGTTGCCGCAACCCCCGGAATACTTCCATGAAGAGACGACGGTGTTTCAGAGTTGGAGGAAGAAGAGAAGCGAAGATTATGAAGATTATGATACATGTTGTGAAGTTATTGTAGTAACACGAGTGGAGAAGATCAGGATACAAGTTCTGGAAGTTGTTATTGTAACATGAGAAGAGAAAATACAGCGTTACAAAGTTGGAGGAAGAAGAGAAGAGGAGATGATGACGTATCACTAAACGATACAAGATGTCCTTAAAAAGAATGAGATTTTAAGTCCAAGTGTTGTACAACACATATTATATATATTTAGAATGAATAGACATAAGCAACTGACACAACTTTTCATATCAATCTTCATAACTATTAGAGGCATCTTTCGGGGATGAATATTTGATATTTAACAGTTGCATCTTTCAACAATTAAATTATGGCAGTTATATCTATTAATAATAGATTAACTAATAAAAATAACTAATATAATTAATATAGTTTTTTTTTTACTTTGAAAGGCATGAACATTCTATTTATAGTTTTTCAAAGATCTATTTGAATTGTCGCATCTTTTCAATATAAAGATTCTTATTTTTGAATGATACTTATATAATTAGTCACAACTTTTTAATTTAATAGTCACATTCTTTTCAATTTAAAAGTATTTATTTTTTAAATATATTTATATGAATAGTCAAAAAAAATTTTACTTTAAGTAGTCATATTTTAACAATTTAAATGTAGTTATTTTGTAAAGATATTTATATGAATAGACACAACTTAAAAAAAAAATCTTTTAGAAATTACAAATTTTCAAATTATAGTTGTTTTTAATGAATAGACACAATTTTCTATTAATACATCTTTTGAAAAAAAAATATTTTTATTTGAATAGATACCTTCTTTCAAATTAACTAATTTATTAAAAGACACATTGTTTCAGAAAAATGAAATATTATTTTTCTAAAAATCAACAGATTCTTTTAAATAAATTAAATTTTGAACAGACACATTGTAATAAAGAAAAAAAAAATGAAAACACAATCACAACCTTTGGAATTAATCAGAATTGTTATTATTAATAGATTAGGGAAAACTAAAAGATTCCGTCGGCTTCGGCCGCCGGCAACAAGAACTTCGCGTTAAAAAACTAGTTTGGTGGTGGTTTAGAAAATTCACCAAAGAGAGGTTACTTTCTTTTTAACAAAAGATAACTTTTTAGAACTGGCATTTGCAAGGGAATTTTTTTTTTTATATAAAAATTTTCAATGGAAATGTTTCGCCATCGTTTCATTTATATCTTACTTAATTATAGTTTCGATTTATACGAATCTGGTCATTACGATTACGCTTTCCTTTTAGGAAGGTAAATATTTTATATACTCTTTATTCACATACATGTATATACTGTATCTGTATGTGTAATAATATTTGATATATTCTTCATAATTAATACAGATATATGTCTATATATTGATAAGATTTTATGGATGTATATTGTACAATTGCCAAAATAAGCAAATTGTCATCATTACCTAATTTCTGTATTTAAATACACATAAGGGGCCGTAAAGGAGAAGACCAGAAAAGAGCAAAAAGCAATTATGAAAGAACAAATCTTTTGTCTGTTTCTAGTGGTATGTATGTTGTTGTGTTCATCTCAAGTCCAAGGGGAGAGATGTAACGATTCAGGCATCGAAGTTCTGTTGGGTTGTGGAGATGCTATCGACAAGGAGCTGACAAATCCGCCTAAACCATCCAAAGGTTGTTGCACTCTTGTCCGAACCATTGGGATGAAATGCGTATGCGAAGTCATCAATAAGGGAATCGAAGCCACCATTGATATGAAAAAACTCGTCAATGTCGCCGCCGCTTGTGGCCGTCCACTTGCTCCTCGTTCACAATGCGGAAGTAAGTCCCAAGTCCCAACTTAAGTTATGTTGACATATGAATATAGACGTTCTGACGGAAGCATCTGAATACATATTAAATTCTTCATTTCATTACGAGATATGTCTTGCAGATTAATATTTATTTTGATTTTCCTGTGGATTTTCTTTTACGTTTTGCAGGCTACCTAGTTCCCGGTATCGTTATGACACATCATTCATAAGTTTATGTGAATTTCTTTGTCCACTTAAAGTTTATGGTTTAACCATGAAAAAAGTGTAATTTGAAGACCATCACCTGCTTTCTATCTTATTGTTGGCATTTAGCATGACTTATTCAATTAATAATCCAAAGCTTTCGAGAGATAAGATCATCGACACGATAATTAAGATGATTCCGTAGGATGCTTTTTAAATTAGTAGTTTGGAAATAATCACACTTTCAAGCGCTTACACGAGTACAAACCCTAGCTTTTCTGTAGACTTTACCAGGCCGACACAGATAACCTTTGTTGGGAGCACAATGAGAATCATCCGAACAAATACACAGTCCCTCCAATGCACATCCTTCTTTCACAATCGTCACGTTTCCTTTCAAACCTAGAATCTGATCGGTCCATTCCGTAGAAAACAACCCCAAAGGATCGAACCTCTCCTTTACTTTTAGAAACGCATTTGCGTTCTTGTGCTTTCTAATGGCACCATCAAAAGCTACGTTCCTATTCTTTCCCCAGTGTGGCAACGCCTTGTATTTAAATATCGCCATTTGCTCGATCTCTTCAATGTAATCCTCGTACAGACGTGGTCTCAAAGGATCATCTTTGCTTCGGTAGTAAGTTAGGTCAAAGTCTAAAGCTTTCTCCTCTTTTCCAAGATAAGCAGGGGAGGATGTGACATAGCGCATTAGAATACCGTTGCTGCGTTCAAGGACGCAGAGACATTTTGGTTCGATCTTCACAAGTGCTTTGATGTCTCTTATGAAGTCTTTGACATGTGTGAGAGGAACACTAAATGTTGTTTGGTGAAAAAACTCGCCTTTTATGCGTGGATCCCACGGACAAGCCGTGATCAATCCATTTTCATGGCTGTCTAGACACGCACCGGACGACATCATACGGTCTTGTCTTCCGATAACTGGATAGCCTGTGAATATAAAGTCTGCGGTGGAAATTACGTACGGTTATAATATAAACGTAAACCATTTTAAAAAAAAAAATTTATATACGGAAATTAATAATCAAGAGAGATGATTACCATTATTGGTCAATCCGTATGAGATTTCAAACAAAAAGGATGTTAAACGCTTTGCTGCTCTCATACACTTCTTGTTTCCATCACGCGACGCCTCGTCACTCTCCTCTTCACATCATTAACCAAATATATATATATTAGAAGTATTATAACTATACAGATCAAATAAATATATGAGTACCTAAACGTCTGACGACAGCTAAAGCCACCGAGAGTTGTGAACGAAATGGGAAGAAATTGAACAAGCCATCTCCAGAAGTGTTGGCCGGAACTCTGTCATCAATTCGATACACCACTTTGCCTTGGCTCGGTAACCATATGAAATCGGCAAACTCATGCTCTTCCCCAAATGTCACGGCTTGATCTCCAAAATCCGAATCGTTTCTCATAACATACGTTAATGATCTCTTGAACATTGGTTGCAGTTTGAAAGTTACCTTTCCAAATATACAAAAAAAAAGAAAAAAATTAAATGTACATATTTGTAGCACAAACAAGAAAACATAATTCGTATTTTATATATATAAATCCTTTATCAAAAACAAGAAAATATTATTCATATTTTATACATACATACCTGAGATATAACACCAAGAACTCCTAAAGAAACTTTGGCTGCGTTGAATTCTTCAGGATTCATAGTCTCACTTAGAACCCGAACCTTCACATACCCTTCAGAAACCAAACTGGGACTCACCATTCTCATCTCGGTCACGTAATCATGAACCGAGCTTCCTTTACCCCACAGCGAGCTACCGTGAGCACCCGTGCCCATCATCCCTCCAACCGTTAGTCCCCACCAGTACGGTGCGTACGGTAAAGCCAACTCCAACTTGGCCGCTTCTTTGATCAGTTGCCTTAGCGTCACGCCACTCTCAACTGTCAAAGTCTTGGCCTTGGGATCGGTTCGCACCACATTGTTTAGAAATTTGGTGCTTATGAGAATACCGTCCTTTCCGTCAGTACAGACCAGCTTGGGGATGCTGTGAGAGTACCGAGTCACAACCCTCATCTTTTGACCGGCTCTAGTAGCTGCAGCCACCACAGAGACCAGCTCAGCCTCGGTTCTTGGGTACTCCACCTTTGCAGCTTTGCATATAGAGCGATCAGGAAATGCTCCATACGAATTCGTAACCGTGCATACGGTGTTTCCAGACTCACACTTGACCGGATCTTCGGGTGGAGTTGAGCAAGCGAAGGTGAAAAAACAGACTAATACACTTAGCCAAAATGCCATTTCTTAAAGACACTTGTCTAATTGCAAGGGAGGTGTTTTTTTTCTTTTCTTTTTGCGTGTGGAGTTTTTAAAGGGAAATGTTTGTGCATCGTTTCGTTTATGTCTTACTTAAAGTTTCAATTAATCATCACATGGTATTATTAAATACAAGAGATAAAGAGCGACCTGTAATGTGAGCTTTTGTGGTCTATACCTATATATTATGTCCGCATTTATCTTCTTCTTTTTCAAAGCTATGTATATTTTTATATATATCGATATATTGTATATTTATCATCTTAACACAGTTTTGTTACTTGGTTCGATGAATTGAACCCTAAATGCCATCTCATCTAAACTATATATAAAAAATCATATTAAATTGTTTTGAAGACTTTAGTGGTAGCTGTTGCATCTAACTATATTCTCACAAGTTATTACTAAACGTAAAAAAAAAGTTATGCACAATTCCAAAGAGAAAAGGCTGCGAAGGATATGAGTCATAGTGCAACCCACTTGCAACTTTAAGGTATATGATTGAGTTAGAAAATGCTCAAAACTTGTAAGAAAATGTTTCTCGTCAATAACTTCTTGTTGATGGGTTAAAGCCAAAAATAGCAAAAGAAAAAAAAAAGAAGTTTCAAGGAAAAACATCCAGTTCTCTCCCTTAATTTTGTTATCAATTTGTTGTCGCTGTACCTCTTAACAGTGGTTTTATTGAAAAGAATATGAACAAACACCCCCCGCCCCCCTAAAAAAAAGGGTAATGGTGATGATAGTGACAGACTCACAGTAACCACTCGCCAGCTTTTAAAGTATGATATACTTTGAAATGCAGTTGCTTAGATCAAAGAATATACTTTGAAATGCAGTTGCAGTTACTTAGTGTTTCTCTCCTCCATAAATACTTTACTAGATCAAAGAATAAACCAAAATGTTGGAAGTTTCCTTGCAGATCATATTGAAGATCATTTTCTATCTCTTCTTCCATCAACTTTCAGACATCTTGAAATAATGAAATATACGAAAAACTATACTTACCGCATCACCAATTACCGTATCACTAAAATCTATTGATCATTCAAAATTGCACACTATGTAACCTTTTCTCGACAAATCGAGCAGTAAACTAATAGAAATAAATCTTAGGTAAAGTGTTCATATTCGAAAACTTGGTTGTTCTTGATTCAGAGAACACAAAAACAAATCATATGTTCTTCACGACACCCTGAAAAAATTAATTTACATAGGATAAAATATGGTCGTGGTTTTTGCATGTTTGTGTTGCATCGTTTCATTTATATATTACTTATCGTTTGATTTATTATCACATAGTATTATTATATTAAGAGCGACCTGTAGAGTGAGCTTTTGTGGTTATATTATATGACAAAGAAAATCAGATTGAGAGATGTTAGTAGAATGTGGACCTAGCTATATTTTCGGGGGTTTTCGGGTAATTACATCACACAGTTACTCTTCTGAAAATGATACGATGAGATTTAACTTATTATAATTCCATCGACGCGTTAACACAATTTTCTTTTTTTAAATCGAAAGTTAGGAGCCTTTTGTAGACCCTCAATTACTTCTCGTTTGGCTACAATATTTTGAAATCGAAGTTACCATAAACCTCATTTCTCATTTACAATGAATTAGTTTTCGAAGGTTGCTGAAAAAAAAAAATGAACTATGGGCCGTCTGTGAATCCATATTTATGAAGGGTTTATTGGGCTAGGCTAGCCTAGGCTAGGGGGTATCCTATAAAAACATGTCCATTCAATGTTTGCGTTTAGAGTCGCTAAGAATATTAGAGCATCCGCAATGGCGAATCCTTGGGGAGAATCCTTAGGAAAAAAGAAAAAGAGGTATTTCGGATTATATAAGGATATTTCAGATTTTTTATTAAAAAAAAAAATCCTGACCACTCACGGACCGCCACGTGGACAGTGGAGCCCGCAAATAGTGTAAGGATCAATCCTTACATAAGGATTTTTTCCTTAAAATCCTTAACTGTTCATGAGACCCATTGATTATAAAATTAATATTTCCCTAAGGATTCGCCATTGCGGATGGTCTTATAAACTGAAAATATTGATTGAAAAATTGCTTATCTTAGAATTCAAAAATCCATCTACTAATTTGTAAAATTGCAATGAGGTTAATACCAATACGAACTTCGTCCTATACTTAGCTTAATTGCCCAATACAATTAAAGCTAAAAATTAGCTTAATAGTATTATTAATAACTACATGTCAGATCTTCCGGTACTTTTTTTTTTTAACATTTTTCATCTTCCAGTACTTCTTATGTTTTCTTTTTGTGCTAAGAATGTAAATATCACAAATTTGGTAATGAATGTTTGATTACAAGAACTTGCAATCTTATCTGCTATGAAGCTATTCAGATGAAATGGGCCGCACAAAATATAGAAACCCCTAGTCATCATCTATTACAGATCACATGAGTTGACCATGAGAAAAACTCATTGATCTACCAATATTGCAACAAGCGTCATAAGAAAAACTTCTTAAGTTGACGGCCCAATATTCTCTATGTACAATGTACTATTGTAATTCTGTTTGTTGTTGAAATTTACTAATATATATATATTGTTAGTTAGTTATTTTTAAAAAACTTTTTTAAAATGTATTTATTATATATTCAGTGGGATATGTTTAGCAGATAATTAACCGAACAAAAAGCAGTAAAATGGTGTTATGGGGAAGCGATCAACTTAATGGTATTGGTTCACATTTGCGTGTCGAATTATCTATCGTAATATATGATTTTTGTTTCAGTCACAAAAAAATAATATATATATATATAAAGTTTAGAGAGAGGTTTCTCCCAGCCCCAAGTTTCAAGAGAAGTTATTATCCAATAGACAAAAGAGCTTCATGTCTTGTTACTGCCTTTTATCCAGAGTACTCTGCTCAGACTTTTCGAATTTCTTTCCCTGTTTGGGATTATCCCGCGGTACAAACGCAGCCTTGCAGTTTTACACACCGGGTTCTTCCCCCGCCCGGCGTCGGAGGGACCGCCGTCCAAATTTTGCCGCTCCGATGATGAATCATATACATAGAATGCAGCGTGGTTTCATCTCCTCGGCAGCAAAGTAAGAAGACACAGTATAGAGAGCTGTAGAGGATTGCATATCTATGCAACAAAACAACTAGTTTGACTAAAGGGGATTCTCTGAAGCGATAATTTGTTTGTTTGTAGTTTGTTGTGTAAGTTTCCCTCCCTGGTATAAGCTTAGAAGTAAAATCAAAGGGCTATCTTGAGATTTCTCCAAGATGGCTCACAGAAGAATCTCATCAGCAGAAAAAGGAAAAGGGTTGGATTTAGGACTTCAGAGACCAACTCGCGCTGCTCGAGTGAAAGTCCCCCTTCCGGACAACTCTGATCTGTTACGAAAACACACTCTGACGCTCATTGGACGCACGACTAATAAATCAGTTCAAAAGGTGTGGAACTTAATACCTTTCTTCACTGAGCATTGGAAAACTGAGTTTAGACCTGTGGGCTCAGATTTGGGAAATGGACTATTTCAATTCCAATTTGAGCTAGAAGCGGACCTGCTCTTTGTCCTGGAACAGATACCCTATCACTATGCCAGATGGTTAGTGATCCTGCAGAGGTGGGAACCTACAATATCTCCCACTTTCCTGTCGTTGATCCCTTTTTTGATCAAAGTGCAAGGCCTACATGTACATCTCTGGACGGAAGAGACCATCAAATGCATTGGAGCAGATATCGGTCTATATGAAAAAGCAGAAATCACATCTCAATTTGCAAGAATGCGAGTTCATGTCGATGGTCTTCTCCCATTGATAAAAGAAGCAGTAGTTGAATTCCCAAATGGGGATGAGGTGGTTACCACTCTAGTATATGAGCGTTTGGACAAGCATTGTACAAAGTGTCTCCGGCTGGACCATGAACTGAAAGAATGCTTAGTGGCCAGGGTAGAGCAAAAAGCATTGAAAGAAACCCAAGAGATAGTTGCAGGGGTTTCTGCAGACATTTCAGACCGGTTTAAAGGAGCGGCCAGACCACCATCTGATACGTCCCATGTGAACAAATTCTCTCAAGAGAGGGAACATAGAATAGGAGAGGGTTTTCATTTCTCTGCATCACACATTAGAGAAGACTGCATAAGAAGCTTTGATAAGAGATCTAGAGGAGGCGAGCAGTCAAGGATATATAAAGCTCAATCACAGCCTTGGTACGAGAAAGGGGCATATACCGTCGAACCTCTCAAGCAAGGGAAAGATCAAACTATGGAGAACAGAGATATGCACGGCCCCCTCGAGACTCATCTCGGCAACAAGAACTTCCTGCACCTCCTAGCAGAAGCTATTATCGAGAAACTAATAAGATTCTCCCTGAAGCAAAAGATACCGGCTCGAGTGCCTCAAAGAACGTATATGAGTCACCAAACGGGGGGAATCCCCTAGATCCTAGATTAAACCAGCTACCCCAGAAAGCAGTTAATGAAGCTTTGGGAGAGGTGAAAAAAGCTATGCTGCAGTATACCAAAAGTGCAAATCCCACAGAGAGAGAAGCTAGGGAGGAACGATCTAGACAATCCGAAGAAGAAGGAGACTTTGAAGAAACTGCGATACAAATGGTTAGATCGTCGCTGGGGACTAGTGTAGAGAGGCAAAAGGGGGACAATCGTGGGGGTACCCCAGAGAGAGTCCCAGAACCTCAAAGATTGGGACCCAACCCTCTTTCTCAAGGAATAGTGTTCGGAAGAGTCTCTACCGAGGCAATTCCTAACTCTCAGGAAAGGGTCCCTGCAACCCTCCGGTTAGGACCTCCTACATCCCCCCAACCTAATTTGAGGAGTTCCGGAAGCGGGGAAGGGGATGAACCACCTCTGTCCCCTGCATTACAGGCGCGTGTTCCTGCATCTCTGCGTTTGCAATCTGGGACGGAAATACTAAACAGTGAGGAGACATTGGGGGATACATCAAACGGAAAGAAGAAAAGAGGGCATCCTCCGGGCTCTAGAACAGTGCAAGACAGCACAAAAGTGACACAAGGAGAGGGCTCACGAAGAAGAAGAGTTGTGCCGAATAAACCTTCTCCACTTAGGAAAAAAGTCAATGCAAGGAGGAAGGCTTCGACTGCAGCAAATGACACAACAGGTAGTTCTCGTGGAGGACAGCGTGCTGCATCTTCCACAACTAGCTCAGATAATAGACCAATATGCAACATGATACCACAGTCAACGAGGAAAAATATGGATTTTCGTATTCCATCCATTCCCGGTCCTTAAAGATTGTGAGCTGGAACTGTCAGGGGTTAGGGAATCCCTGGACAGTTCGACGTCTAAAGGAGATAAATCGGTCCATATCTCCTGACATTATTTTCCTAATGGAAACAAAAAATTCCGACCCTTTCGTACTGAGCAAAACAGACCAACTGAGCTTTGACCATCATCACCTAATTTCGCCTACTGGTCATGGAGCAGGAGGATTAGTGATTCTGTGGAAACAAGAAATCAAGCTTCATGTTTTATCTTCTAATGCGAATTTTATTGATACGTGTATCGAGTATGAAGGGAAACCCTTTTTTGCTGCTTTTATCCATGGTGATACTGATTATCTGAAACGAAGAACCTTTTTGAATCAAATGGTAGCCTTAATGATCAGTAGAGACACCCCTTGGTTTATTACCGGGGAATTCAATGACATTCTAAGTAATGAGGAGAAGGAAGGAGGACCTGAAAGGCCTGAAGGTTCCTTCGGGGATTTGCGATCTTTTTATTCAGAGGGTGACCTCTATGACCTACCCCATTCTGGAGATCTCCTTTCATGGAGAGGAAAGCAAAATGAGCATTTGGTTCGATGTAGGCTAGATCGAGCTGCGGCAAATAGCTCCTGGGCTGAGCTTTTCCCGACTACGAGAGGCCATTATCTCGACTATGAAGTGTTTGAGTCGGGAAGGAAAAGGCGAAAAGGGATGTTTCGGTATGACCGGAGACTGAAGGATAATGATGAGAGCTTGTTAAGAGTGTCTGGAAAAATGCAGGGAGCTGTTCCATTCAGGCGAAGATATCTCTGACAAGGACAGCCATCGTGGAGTGGAGCAAGAAGCAGTTCAGAAATAGCAAACTGATGATAGAGAGGAAAAAACAGGAACTGAAATTAGCCTTAGTGGACCCCATAAATGATGGAGACTTGATAAAAAAGATTGCTGAGGAGCTGGAAACGGTCTATAGAGCAGAAGAAGATTTCTGGAGACATAGGAGCCGATTATTATGGCTGAGACTAGGAGATCGCAACACTGGATACTTCCATGCGGTTACAAAGAAGAGGAGAAGAGCTACCTCCTTTTCAGTTCTAGAGGACAGCGAAGGCAACATGGTTTACAAAGAAGAGGATATCACCAAGGTGATTGTTCAGTACTACCACTCGCTGTTCATTTCAATGGAAGGAGAGCGTGCAGATATTGTGGCGTATGCCCTCCAAAGAAGAGTCTCCGACGAAGATAATGAGAGGCTCTTTTGCATCCCTACAGCAACTGAGATAAAGGAGGCGGTTTTCTCCATTCATGCTGATAAAGCTCCTTGCCAGACGGTTTCTCGGCAAGCTTTTACTACTCCAATTGGGAAACCATCGGCCCATATATTACGACTGAGATTCAGCGTTTTTTCACCTCCAAGAAATTACCACCGAGGATTAATGAGACAAACATCAGGTTCATCCCGAAGATAAAGACTCCACAAATAGTAGCAGATTATAGGCCCATCCCGCTATGTAATGTATATTACAAGATAATATCCAAGCTACTTACAAAACGGATGCAACCGCTGTTATCGACGATTATCTTGGAGAACCAATCCGCATTTGTCCCTGGTCGAGCCATTGCGGATAATGTGCTCATAACACATGAGGTTCTCCACTATCTAAAAACCTCAGATGCAGAGAAAAGATGTACAATGGCGGTTAAGACGTATATGAGTAAAGCCTATGACAGGCTTGAAGGGGAATTCGTCGGGCTGGTACTGAAGCAATTGGGTTTCCATGACATTTGGATTGAGTGGATTTTAGAATGTATCTCCACTGTTACATACTCCTACCTTATTAACGGCTCGCCTAGAGGAAGGGTATCACCGAGTAGAGGACTCCGCCAAGGAGATCCTCTTTCACCATACATATTTATCTTGTGTAGTGAAGTCCTCTCGGGACTGTGTAACAGAGCAAGTGAAGAGGGTTCTCTAAAAGGAATCAGTGTAGCTAGGGCATGCCCCCAAGTTAACCACCTCCTCTTCGCCGATGATACGATGCTCTTTACAAGTGCAAACTTGAAGAGTAGCCAAAGTCTAAACAGCATTCTACTATGATACAAAGAAGCCTCTGGACAGACGATTAACACTGAGAAATCATCCGTTTCTTTTTCAAGGAAAACACCGGCTGCCTTGCGTAAGATGGTAAAGGATGAGCTAAATATCCAAAAGGAGGGGGGAGTTGGTAAGTACCTTTGATTACCGGAACAATTTGGTAGAAGGAAGAGGGATCTCTTTACTTCCATTGTGGATAGGATCAAGGAAAAGACGAGTAGTTGGACAAACCGTTTCTTATCGAAAGCGGGGAAACTGACTATGATCAAGAGCGTGTTATCACCTATCCCCTCTTACTCGATGACTTGCTTTAAGCTACCTGTGTCACTGTGTAAGAGGATTCAAGCAGCAGTAACACGCTTCTTCAGGGACGACAAAGACGGTCAAAACAAAATGGCTTGGACATCATGGGCAACGATGACTAGACCTAAAGTTATTGGAGGACTGGGATTTAGGGATTTCCAAGCTTGGAATGATGCTTTATTGGGGAAATTAGGATGGAGAATCTATAACAATCCTGATCTGTTACTATCAAGAATCCTCAAGGGAAAATATTTTCACTCGGAAACCTTTATGGAGGTGACTGAGAAGTCTTCAATCTCTCATGGGTGGAGAGAAATTTTACTAGGGAGGGACCTTTTGAAGGAAAATATGGGATGGGTGGTTGGAAATGGTATCTCGATCCGTATATGGGAGGATCCTTGGCTTAGTCTCTCATCTCAGTTGCGATCAATGGGACCGCCAACAGAGGCGTCTTTGAACATCAAGGTGGCCGATCTGTTCCAACCTAACTCAAGAATCTGGGATGAGGAAAAAATAAGACACCTCCTGCCAGAATGGGAGACGATCATTAAGACGATAAAACCAAGCTTGGTGGGGGCTCCTGACAAACAAGTTTGGCTGAGCACACCTTCGGGTGAATACTCGACAAAGTCCGGCTACCATGCTGCAATTAAGAAGAGAACAGAGGAACCTGAGGATGCAGAGGATGAACCGACTTTCAATTGGTTTAAATGTGTATGGAACTTACATATTTCACCAAAGATCAAAATGTTCCTGTGGAAACTGTTTCAACGGGGGATTCCGGTGGGTGAGATCCTGGCTGCAAGAAACCTAACCTTGGATAGCAGATGCAAATGTTGTGGTACACTAGAATCTATAGATCATCTATTCTTACACTAGGCCTGTTCTTTTCAAAGACTCTGACACAGGGACCTGCGATCAAAAATCAATCATCAAATTAGGCAAAATCAAAAGTGGCTTAATAATCAAGTGACGCATCCATCAACATTTACAAGGATTTCGGATAGCTCTTCTGCCGCTGTGTTAAATAGCGTCACTTAAAATGGTGATGCGGCTGGTTTCGGGCGTCAAAAGTACCGCCGGCGGTGGTAGTCTCCACATAGTTGGGCGAGAAGTTAGTTATAAGTTTTGACGCAGGTCCCTGCGTCACAGTCTTTGAAAAGAACAGGCCTACTGTCAGTATGCAAAGAATATCTGGAGGGCTGCCCCCTTTGCTGCGACGTTTGAGTACAGCGGATTGATAGATTTACATAGTGTATGGACGAACTTGTGCTGGAAAGTTTGCCTGCCGCCAACAGGTGTTGGTTTGGGTGGCTTAGCGCCTTGGATCCTGTGGCAAATCTGGTGCGCTAGAAACCAGCTTGTGTTTGAAGGCAAGACCATACCGGAGGAAGAGACACTGCTTAAGGCCATCACCTCAGGAAAAGAATGGTTAAACTGCCAGGAAAATTCCTCTCCACCTCCCCATAAGATCTCAACGTGTACCCATCAAGTTCGGGATTGTCCAATTCTTAATACGGATGCGGCGTGGAGAGTCTCAGATCTTAAGGCGGGACTTGGATGGATGATTAGGTCTCAGAGGAGCTGTGCTGAGTTCTCTAAATCGACGGCCTTTGTTGGACCGGCCTTAGCAGCGGAAAGAATGGCGCTGCGGGAAGCAATTGTGAGTTGCAGAGATATTAGAATCTAGAGGCTTTCTTGTGAATCAGACTCTTCTCAGTTAATTAAAGTTCTCAAATCTGGAGAATCACCTCCAGAACTTTATGGAATTCTCTCTGATGTTGTTAGCTTTGCTAGTTTTTTTTTTGAGTTTATCTCTTTCTCTTGGGTTTCAAGAGAATCAAACAAAGTAGCTGATAAGTTTGCTAAACAATGTTTGGTTGGGGATGGTGTCTTTATGGCCGTTATCTAACTTCTGCTTGATATTTAATATAAGTTGGTGTTTCAAAAAAAAAAAAATATATATATATATATATATATATATATATATGAATTTTTGTTTTTAAGGAATCATAATCTAATTTGATATGGGGTATGTTTCTGGCAACATATTTTTAAAGATGGGCTAAGCAACGCCAACAATAGTTTTTAGAAAAGCTTTTAGTAAAAAAACAATACTTTTTAGAAAATAGGAGCGGTTTTAACTTTTAAGTTTACAACATGCATGCAACTTATGCACTTATTTTTTTAACCCAATCATGCACCAGGAACTCGGTAACCTGGAAAAAAAGAAGCACAAATAGAGAAGGGGTTAATATTTCAGTTCATCTTGTGTTCTAGTATTAAATAAGATGAAGAATAAACACACAATTCTTTGTAAAACTTACTTCCGCATTGAGAACCGGGAGCAAGGGGACGACCACAAGCAGCAGCGACATTGACTAGCTTTTGCATATCAATGGTGGCTTCCATTCCCTTAGTGATGACTTCGCATACACACTTCATACCAATGGTTCGTACAAGAGTGCAACAACCTTCGGATGGTGTTCGCGGAGCTGGAAGCTTCTTGTCGATAGAATACGGACATCCCATCAAAACTGTGATACCTGAATCGTAACATCCTTTTCTCAGATCTCCTTGGATCTGATAGGAAGACAATAGTGTAACTACGACCAAGAATTGACAAAAGATTTGCTTCTCCATAAAAAAACAAAAAACTCTTTTTCTCTTTCTTTTCTGCTCCCTTTCACAAATAAAATATACATATACACGAGATCTTTTATAAACAGAAAGGAAAGCATCAGAATTTATTAATTATGGCAGTTTATTAATATAGATACTCATATTATCACATTTATTTATTATGGCAGTATATATGTAGTCATATTTTTTTAATTTTTTTTAATATTTGAGAGGTAATCCGGGTTTTAGGTTCGACTCACATGTTGTTCAAAAACAAGGGTTCGACTTACATCAATAATACCGAGACATGGCTAAACCTGCTCTCCAAACGGGAATTGAACTAAGGGGATAATGTAACCGATACCAAACGTAAACCGCTAGTCTAACATACTATATATTGGAAAACATATATATTAGGAATGTTAATTAATAGAATATTATAATCTTTGCTTTAAAAATTAGAATATCTATATATTTGCTAGATAAAGTCATATTAGAAGATATGGTGACTGGAAGTAGAACTGGACAAAATTTTCATAAATTTTCATTCGGTTAGTTATATGTTTTGATTCAAAAACAATCACATTTTTACTGCATATTTTAAGAGATATTAAAAACAAAACTAAAAATAAATTTAATAATAAACATATTTTGATCAAATAACTAAAATTCTCTTAAAATATCATAACACAATATAATTTAACAAGGTAGATATATTATATTTTAATAGTTAAAATTATCTATTTTCTTAATAACTCTTTTGATGTTTAATTTTCTGTTTTTATGTTTGTGGAATTTAATATAACCATAATCAAAATACTTAAGCAAATCAGAATTATTTATTTTAAAAATTATTTAAAATAAATTTCAGTTTACCATCCAATCAATCTAAGGCATAAATTATTTAAAATTTATAAAATATTTAATTATTCTAGATATTGATATGTTTTTATAAGCTTCCAAAAATTTATTATTACTTATGTATGTAATTTAGAATCAGACACTTTAGTTTTTATTTTTTTCGTTCTAAGCACAAAAAATCTTAAAACACATAATCTTACTAAGATATACTTATATTTTTAAGATAACAACCAACATAAATTTAAATAAAACCATTAATCAAAAATTTAAGATATTTAGAATTAAAAAAGATTATAGTTGAATTTAGAGAAATAGATAGAATCCAATATATATATATATCCAAATGATAAAACTGAGTAAATATAATATATCTAAAATTATATATAACTAAAATAAAATAATATTATTAATATAAATTATACATAAAAACTATAAATTAATATAAAAGTTAAAATAAATATCAATCAACTATTATAATATATTTATTTATAAATATTTATGCCCGTGCATGAGCACGGGAAAATCACCTAGTTATGGCAGTATATATGTAGTCATATTTTTTTATTTTTTTTAATAACTGAGAGGTAATCCGGGTTTTAGGTTCGACTCACATGTTGTTCAAAAACAAGGGTTCGACTTACATTAAAAATACCGAGACATGGCTAAACCTGCTCTCCAAACGGGAATTGAACTAAGGGGATAATGTAACCTATATATTGGTAAATATTATATATTAGGAATGTTAATTAATAGAATATTATAATCTTTGCTTTAAAAATTAGAATATCTATATATTTGCTAGATAAAGTCATATTAGAAGATATGGTGACTGGAAGTAGAACTGGACAAAATTTTCATAAATTTTCATTCGGTTAGTTATATGTTTTGATTCAAACCGAAATAATCGGATATCTGTAACTCTACAAAACAAATCAAATAATAAATTGAAATTTCTATAAGAAACGAAGAAAATCACGAATACTAATTTTTTAAAAAAATGGATATCCAATCTGATCTATTATATGCGTATGAATACATATATCTAAAGATTTATATACATCAAGTTTTTTTAAAACATTATAAATATAAGTATATAAATATTATATTTATATAAGTTTTACAGTATTTTTATTTATTAAATTTATTATATTACTTATTATAATTTTTAAAATGATAGAATTTTTACTTTTGTAAATTATTATTATTTCATATTATTTTGAATTCCTTATTTATTTTAATTTGTACTTTAGTTGTACGGATCGAATTGAATATCTGGTTACAAAATTAAATTTTATTGATCTTTGGAACACCAAATATCCGAATATGTACAGATCAAATCGAATCGGATAATTGATTATTCATATGCAACGAATCAGAGTACGAATACCTTCAAAAATAGAGATATTCGATTTGAGCCAACCCATAATTGGAATTGCCATGATGGACTTGCCGTTTGGTTCGGTTGAAGATAATAATTTTAACTTTTTTTGGTCAAAATACTTTTAGTTTAGATAAGTAGTTCATTATTCATTCTTTACTAGGTGATTTTCCCGTGCTCATGCACGGACATAAATATTTATAAAATAAATATATTATAATAGTTGATTGATATTTACTTTAACTTTTATATTAGTTTATAGTTTTTATGTATAATTTATATTAATAATATTATATTATTTTAGTTATATATAATTTTAGATATATTATATTTAGTCAGTTTTATTATTTGGATATATATATATTTATATATATATATTGGTTCTATTGATTTCTCTGAAATTAACTACAATCTTTTTTGTTCTAAATATCTTAAATTTTTGATTAATTGTTTTACATACATTTATGTTGGTTGTTATCTTAGAAATATAAGTATATCTTAGTAAGATTATGTATTACATATATAAGTAATAAAAAAATTTTGGAAGCTTATGAACACATATCAATATTTTCAATAATTAAATATTTTATAAATTTTAAATAATTTATGCCTTAGATTGATTGGATGGTGAACTGAAATTTATTTTAAATAATTTTTAAAATAAGGAATTCTGATTTGTTTAATTATTTCGATTATGGTTATATTAAATTCCACAAACATAAAAACAAAACATTAAACATCAAAAGAGTTATTAAGAAAACATATAATTTTAACTATTAAAATATAATGTATCTACCTCGTTAAATTATATAGTGTTATGATATTTTAAAAGAATTATAGTTATTTGATCAAAAGATGTTTATTATTAAATTTATTTTTAGTTTTGTTTTTAATATCTCTTAAAATATACAGTAAAAATGTGATTGTTTTGAAAAATTATATTATATAAGTAAAATATAATTTATATTTTTTTCTGTAACTGTAAGATATTATAATCAAATAAGTATAATAATTATAATTTTTTTGTCAATTAAACATATATCAGTTTATGTTACTTAATTATTTATGTAATCATCTAATAAAATAGATAGATATATACATTTTATTGTTGAAATTATTTTTTTTAAAGAAAAAATATTTCTTTTTCTAATATCAAGATTATTTGTATAAAATTTGTATATGAAAACACATTATATACAATTTTTTTCATCTAAGAAGATATAGATATAAAGTATAATTACTTAAAAAGTATAATTTATGCTATTTAAAAATATATTTAAGTTAAATATTACTATTTTGTAAACTTTCCTTTTTTATGAAACCATATAATATATATACTTTTTTTGTTCGTTTTTAAATAGTTTGTAAATTTTATAAATATTTATTTTTTGTTTTATATTGTTATTTGGAAGATTTTAAAAAGGAAATAATAATATTATTTTTTAAAGAAAAAATATTTCTTTTTCTAAAATCAAGATTATTTGTATGAATTTTTTATATGAAAACACATTATATACAATTTTTTTTTCATCTAAGAAGATATAGATATAAAGTATAATTACTTAAAAATATAATTTATGCTATTAAAAAATATATTTAAGTTAAATATTACTATTTGTAAACTTTCTTTTTTTATGAAACCATATTATATATACTTATTTTTTCGTTTTTAATAGTTTTGTAAATTTTATAAATATTTCCTTTTTGTTTTATTTTGTCATTTGGAAGATTTTAAAAAGGAAATAATAATATTCAAATATATTTTTAGTTCATTAGGGGTATCATAGTAATCAACCAGCGTGAAAGTTAATGTAAGCGCGACACCTAAGAAAGTGACTTCTCAAATAATATTATAGAGATTCCTAAACTAGAAAATATTAGGAATCAAAGATCCAAAACTTTCAAAATTCATAATATTTTTTTCATTAACTTAAATTTATTTATTCATCAACCGTCAAAGGGAAGATTTCATAAATTTTCGTATGATTTTCTTAGATGCGAGTACAAACTCTAGCCTCTCTATAAACTTTACCTGGTCGACATAAATAACCTTTAGTCGGTGCACAATGAGAATCTTCCGAACAAATACACAGTCCCTCTAATGCACATCCTTCTTTCACAATTGTGACGTTTCCTTTTAAACCTAGAATCTGATCGGTCCATTCTGTCGAAAACAACCCTGAAGGATCGAACCTTTCTTTTACTTTCAAAAAGGCGTTTGCGTTCTTGTACTTTCTAATCACGCCATCAAACGCTATGTTCCTATTCTTCCCCCAATGTGGCAACGCGTTATATTTAAATATCGCCATTTGCTCGATCTCTTCAATGAAATCCTCGTAGAGACGCGGAGTCAAGGGATCATCTTTGCTTCGGTAGTAAGTTAGGTCGAAGTCTAAAGCTTTCTCCTCTTTCCCAAGAAAAGCGGGAGAGGATGTGACATAGCGCATTAGAACACCGTTGCTGTCTTCAAGGACACATAGAGATTTTGGTTCGATCTTCACAAGGGCTTTGATGTTGTTGATGAATTCTTTGACATGTGTGAGAGGGACACTGAATGTTGTTTGGTGAAAAAACTCGCCGTTTATGCGTGGATCCCACGGACAAGCCGTGATCAGGCCATCTTGATGGCTGTCTAAACACGCACCGGACGACATCATACGGTCTTGTCTTCCAATAACCGGGTAGCCTGTAAATAAAAAGCCTGCGGTGGAAAATTATAGAAGTGAAATTTTAATAGAAAGTTGATCAACTTTGTATGGAAAGAATCATTAGAGGTACAAGTATGTGAATGTAAAAAGTAAATACCATTGTTACACACACCATAAGCAATTGAAAACAAAAATGACGATATTTGCTCTCCTCTCACACATTTATTGTTTACATCTGCGAATGCCTCTTCGCTCTCCTCTTCATACCATGAAAGCAAACTTATATATAAGAAACATTATAACTACGCAAATGATATATACTTGTTTTTATACATCTTCACATGCCTAGAACCTCTTAGTCATTCAAACAAAAACATGTTGAAATATGTATAAAGTTAACCTATTGATCTGACGACGGCTAACGCCGCAGAGAGTTGTGGACGGAATGGGAAAAAATCGAACAAGCCATTGCCGGAAGTGTTCAAAGGAACTCGGTCATCTATTCGATACACCACTTTGCCTTGGCTCGGTAACCATAAGAAATCAGCAAACTCGTGCTCTTCCCCAAATGTCACGGCTTGATCTCCAAAATCTGAATCGCTTCTCATAACATACGTTAATGATCTCTTGAACATTGGTTGCAGTTCGAAAGTTACCTTTCCAAATATACAAAAAAAAAAAAGAAAAAAATTAAATGTACATATTTGTAGCACAAACAAGAAAATATAATTCGTATTTTATATATAAATCCTTTATCAAAAACAAGAAAATATTTTATACATACATACCTGAGATATAACACCAAGAACTCCTAAAGAAACTTTGGCTGCGTTGAATTCTTCAGGATTCATAGTCTCACTTAGAACCCGAACCTTCACATACCCTTCAGAAACCGAACCGGGACTCACCATTCTTATCTCGGTCACGTAATCATGAACCGAACTTCCTTTACCCCACAGCGAGCTACCGTGAGCACCCGTGCCCATCATCCCTCCAACCGTTAGTCCCCACCAGTACGGTGCGTATGGCAAAGCCAGGTCCATTTTGGCCGCTTCTTCTATCAGTTGCCTCAGTGTCACGCCGCTCTCAACCGTCAAAGTCTTGGCTTCCGGGTCTGTTCGGACCACGTGGTTAAGAAATTTGGTGCTTATGAGAATCCCGTCTTTGCCATCAGTGCACACGAGCTTGGGAATGCTGTGAGAGTACCGAGTCACGGCCCGCATTTTTTGGGCGGCTCTAGTGGCTGCAGCCACCACAGAGACAAGCTCAGCCTCGGTTTTTGGGTATTCCACCTTTGCAGCTTCGCATATAGAGCGGTCGGGAAATGCTCCATACGAATTCGTTACCGTGCATATTGTATTTCCGGACTCACACTTGACCGGATCATCAGGTGGAGTTGAGGAAGCAAATGTAATAAAACAAAAGATAACACTTAACCAAAATATCATTTTGTAGGAAAGTTTCAAAAACAAGGGAAATTTTAAAGCATCTCTTCATTTAGAGTTGAATATATCAACACATGGTTAAATAGATATAATAAAGAGCGACCTGTAACTTGAACTTTCGGGGGGTACATATTATGGGGACCTTGTAACATCACATGATCTCAATATAAGATTAAAAACAAAAAGAAATGAGACCATGAAATTCTTAGATAGTATATCGAAAATGGACCAAGCTATATATTGAGCTTTTATGGGGGTAGTTACATACTTGCATCACATACTTACTCTTCGTTTGATTGGGATAACGATGCATATTTCATTAAACCACATATACCAAAAGTTTGTGTCCACATTACAAACAGATGAGACGATCAATATGCCTTATGTACCATGGGCCATATTTCACATTTATTTATTTGTTCCTAATAATCTCCCCAACTTCCCCTCAAATAAATTATTTGAAAATGAATCTATAGATTTGACCAAAAAAAAGATGAATATATAGATTGTTTACTAGGAAGAATATCAAACCAAAAAGGAAAGTTTGAAGTTTTTGTTTTGCTTTTAGTTCAAATTTAGTTGCATTCACAATGTGTCGTACAACAAACCCATTTTAGGTCAACAAATTTGAGGCCTATCTTCTATTGGGCCTCACGAGATTAATCTTCAAACCTGAGGATTCTAATGCAATGTGTGTGGGGCAAACAATTGACTGAGAAGTGACCAGTGAGAAAGAACACACAAGGGTTAAAAGCTCTGTATTTCAGTAAAAAGGAAAAAAGATTCACGAACATATGTATCTCTCTCTCTCTCTCTCTCTCTCTCTCTCTCTCTCTCTCTCTCTCTCTCTCTCTCTCTCTCTCTCTCTCTCTCTCTCTCTCTCTCTCTCTCTCTCTCTCTTAATCTGAATATGTCAAGATACACACAACACAGTCTAGTTATCACTTTTGAAATTGTCTTTTTAGAAAATTAAAGAATCCAAGTGATCAATTACAACATGAATTATCATCTTCAATAACCTTCTTCACCTCTTGAGCGTTTTTTAACTCTTCAACCTTCTTCAACTTTCTTCAACCCATTCTTAGGCATTTCATCTATAATGGTAATAACTGCTTTCTGAACTGTGGGGACAAGTAAGACCTCTTCTTCTGTGGCCTGAAGAGGCTCCAAAGAATCCACAATGTCCCTCATTAAAGGTCTAGCCTTCGGGTTCCGGTTAAGGCAATGGTAAGCTAACATTGCAGCCTTTTGAACCGACTTAACTGGGTACTCACAGTTCATTCTCGGGTCTACAATGTTCAACACTTTCTTCTTCTCTTTCAGCAAAGGAAGTGCCCAATCTATAAGGTTCTGCTCACGTGTAGGCCGTGACTTGTCTAATGATTTTCTCCCTGTGAGAAGCTCTAACAGAACTACACCAAAGCTGTACACATCACTCCCTGGAGTCAAATGACCTGACACCAAGAAAGTAACCACATATGTCATCAAAAATATTCAAACTCACCAATCTAATATGGCTAAATACATTGTAGAAACTTGCCTGTCATGATGTATTCAGGAGCTGCATATCCGTAAGTTCCCATTATACGGGTGGAGACGTGTGATTTATCTCCTACAGGCCCGTCTTTAGCGAGTCCAAAGTCTGATAACTTGGCATTGTATTCCTGTTACAGCTCTAATATGAAGCCTCCACAATAGTATATGTATCAACGGGACACGAGAAAAGTACTACACTACTACTGACCATGTCTAGAAGAATGTTGGAGGTTTTGAAATCACGATAAATAACTGGTTTCTTTGCTTCGTGGAGGAAGGCAAGTCCTTTAGCTGCTCCAAATGCGATCTTCATTCTAATGGCCCATGAAAGAGGAAGCAACACTTCTACCAAGTATACACATAACTCAGGATTGCTTATTCATTCAAGGAGACAAATGAGTGTAAGAACTCTAAAACTCACTTGAGAAAAGATTGTTCTCCACGCTACCACGAGCCATGTACTCGTAGATTAGCACCCTGTGATTATCTTCACAGCAATAACCAATCAATTTCACTAAGTTCGGATGTGAAAGCTGCCCCAAGAATATCACCTCTGCCTAACATCAAACATCATAGATAACATTCTTAGTCCATTCTCTATTAGGGTTGATGGTGAAGCTTGGAAGACAAGAAAAATACAGAGAGACTACTACTAACCAGCCATTCTCTGTGACCCTGAAAGCTATTGTCTCCGTCGTGAACTTTAACGGCCACAGGGAGTGGTTTAGGAACTTCTTCTTGATTACCCGCTTCCTCTTTAATAAAACCTTTGTAGACACTTCCAAAGCCACCACCACCGAGAACTCTGTCTTGTCTGAAATTACCTGTAATGTTCTTAAGCTCATCGTATGTGAAAGCTTTCAGAGGGTTCGTAGCTGAGTCACGTCTTAGATCTTCTACTTCTTTTGGATTTGATGGCAGCTTCTGAACTTCTTTAACATGTGTCTCTTCTTCTCTTGGACTCTGTTCTTTAGGTGATTCTGTACAAAAACCATAAAAAGATCTAGTGTTTTTGTTTCTGTGGATATAGTTGAAGATTCTATTCTACTTGACAGATATTTGAACACGTTGTGGAATTGATTGGTTTTGGAAGTATTCTTCTTTAGGGGGTCTAAGATCTCAACAACATGGAATATTGTAATAGAAAAATGTGAATTGTGAAGGGGCAAATAACACCAACATATATTTTAATTTCTTGGTTAAAATTGTAAACAAATTGAGCTAAAAAAACATAAAACTTATTGAACAAAAACATTGACTTTTTATAAAAACAAGAATACCAGGAAAAGGGAATGAATATACACAGTTGATCAAAAAAAAAAAAAAAGGGAATGAATATACACAGATCATAATCCGAATAATTCCAAGAAAGTAAAAAAAAAGTAGTCCACTAAATACTTTTGGGATATAACCGACAGAATTTTCATAGTTTGTGAAAGCTTTTTGGTATAGAACCATAAGAAAATCTCGTAATTTTTTGTCAAAAAAAGAAGAAGAAAATCTCGTAGTTTCAGGAGAAATAGTGAAGAAAATTTCATAGCAGCAATAAAGAATTTCAAGAAAGCAAAACACCAAATCAAGAAAGAAGAAGAGATAGAAACGCAAACCTGACTTAGCGTTTGCAGAAACTTTGTGATTAAAAGGCTCAAATCTACACAAACAATTACCCATCACTCCCAAACAACACACACAATAAAAGAGAGAAATTACTATATTTAGTGAGAAATGAATTTTATTATCTTTTTGTAAGTTATAGATATATATGCCTATAAAGCAAAACCTAGCTCTCAGTTTCCGTTCTCTCCTCTTCTTGGTTTCTTTATTTCTTTTTTGAAGAACCAAAAGGTAAAGAGAAGATGCAAAAGAGACACACTAATATGAAAAGTTTCTTCTTATAGAGAGAGAAAGACAGAGAGAGAGAAGAGAGAGAGATTCTTCGTGGTAATGATGGGCACAGAGCTATGAGGTGGGAGAGAAAGAGGTCTTTGGCTATGGCGGAGATGGGCCCTACTTCGCTTTCTCTTTTTTCCACTGACATTTCAAAACAGAAAGTCAGGAAACGTAAAAATAACAGTCCACTTCGGTCTGTTTTGTTCTGGTCTGATCCGGTTCGGTCCGGTCACAATTTTCTCTAGTTTAGATTAAGATAGCTTTATAAAAATCAATTCATTTTGAATTATTAGACTAGGGTAAAGTCAGAAATTAATTTCATTGAAAATTTTGTCTATTTAGAAGAAGAAATTTCAACAGATTTCTTATTAAGTTAACCAAGAAAAAAACAAATCCAAATTAAACCAAGAATCATTCGTTGTCTTATTAATTTTGTGGGATGTTTTCATTTGTAAATGGTGCGCATGTATAATGATGCGCATTTTCAGACCACAACTCTATCTCTCTCGATCGCTTTCTCTTTGTATAAGCGTGCGCCTTTGCCTTTCCCAATTCTTTCTTATTATTCCTCGTTTCATTTTTTTGTTATCATAAATTTTGTGTTCACATTCTTTCTTTTTTGGCGGTGTTCACATTTATTTCATTTTAATCCAACATTATGTTAGTGCATAGTTTCACAAAGTGACTCAACATTTTATATCGGCTAATTTTCTACAAAGACGGTTGTGCTCATTATACATAAGTAGAGGCTGTCACATTGAGCTATTACCTAAAAGCCTAAATCAAATAATCAGATAACTTGAATATAATATTAAAGCAAAAATTTTACGCATTAGCTAGGCTTCTCACAAATAACACAAAATTTTCCAATATACAAAGCGACATCACTAGCACAAATAAGTAGAAAGCATGTTAACCTCCTCAAAAGACATATAATTCTGTAATATTTTCTTAAACACATAATTCTGCAATGTATATTCATTCTCTCATGCCCATATACAACCGTTTGAAAGTTTGTATTTCCATACAAAAGCATCAGTTTAGAATTAACTTTTTTAGTTTAGGTTACTTATAGATTATAGTACATTTATTCTCGTCAAATAATGCTATCTACGAAGAAAAATATCTTACCTTGTAGAATAGGAAAAGAGATTACTGACGTGAATAATTAATAACATCAACTAATATGATCAGAGGAAAATATCCCATAGACACCTTACCTAACATACTATTATTAATTTATTACATACACTTATAGTTTCTATTCAATTACACACAGATTAATGCCCCACTCAAAAAGTTACCTATATAAGTTTTCCTTTATACATCATCACGCACATTTAACCTTTATATCTCTTAATTTTTATTAGATTAGTATAGAAAACTGTGGAAAGAGTACTATTTTTTTTTCCTGGTTTCCGCTCTATATAAAGGATGATGATCTGATAAACTTGTTTATATGTATACTTCATTCCCTAATAAATATTATGTTTATCGGTAAGATATGATTATTTTCAAACCATCCCCATAAATTTTCAAAGCCTTAGAATTTTCTTATTAAACATTATAAATTTCTCACTAAACATTGTCTAACGAAGCCCAAAATATGTTATACCAATTGCAACTTCAGGTCTGAACGGTGAAGCTGAAGTAATGATCATACTTTAATTCATATTGTGTTAAATTTTAGGTATTGAAATGCAAGAAACCAAATGCGTGTGAATGCAATAGACCATGCATGTGTGTGTGTGTATGGGTAATAATAACTGGTAGAGAGTTGCTTCAACAAGTGATATTATTGAACACCCACTAGTTTCTTTGGATCCCATTTAATCTCCTCCAGGTGTTAGGCTTGAATATTGTTATAATTTTTTTTTTAAATAGGCCTGCAGTTTCTTGTTTATTTGATTCCCAACTATTAGCAAATTTCCTGAATTCTGAGTTACAGAAATAATATAAGTTCTCTGATTCATGAATGGAAAGTTGCTATAAATCACTCCATACCCACTTGTTCTTCTATCCTTTCTATTTTTCTCCATGACTCGTGTATCACGTGTTATTCACATGATATGTGTATGTTAGTGGTGTAGGTTAGTATGGTTAGTTGGTTAAGCTTATGTTAGCTGATTATTTTGACTGTATATAAGTCGGATACGATGTACATTTGACTTTAATGTTGAGTTGAATATTTTGATAACAAACTCCTTCTTCTCCAAAGTTCATCTTCTTCCTCAACGTTCACTTT
>CAKOAT010055267.1:36253-60340 GCA_932364175.1 Eruca vesicaria subsp. sativa
GTTATTCACATGATATGTGTATGTTAGTGGTGTAGGTTAGTATGGTTAGTTGGTTAAGCTTATGTTAGCTGATTATTTTGACTGTATATAAGTCGGATACGATGTACATTTGACTTTAATGTTGAGTTGAATATTTTGATAACAAACTCCTTCTTCTCCAAAGTTCATCTTCTTCCTCAACGTTCACTTTACTTGTTATCGTGGACCATGAGTAAGAAGTCCTCTGAAGATATTGCTAAACAATTAAAATGATTTACTCTCTTTTAGTAAAAATAAACAATTTATTTACATTTGAATCACGGAACGCCAGTTAGGACCGAACATTCTTATGTGTATCTGAATCACTTACTGAACGCCAGGTAGTGGTTCACAGCTAACTGCTTGGACGAACCAATTAATCACTATTAGTATTTTAGTGGCATTATCACTATCTAAACTAGAACCCGGTAGGATGCAATAAAAATAATGTTTTTGTTTATATAGTGTCATACTGGATTCTGATAAACATTGTATATGAAATGTGATTCATATAATTATGCCATGTTAGTTTTAGCGACGAAGACGATCATAGAGCCGGACTGATAAATAGTTAACATTCTATGATATTTTACCGGTTAAACTTGATTTTGTTTGGTTCCATTTTTTTTTTTGATTTTGTTAAAAAAATGATATTGTTCCGTAGGTTGCCAATAAAATACAGTTTCAATCAAATTTATGTTTAAAAAAAAATCAAATTTATGTTTGAATCCATAGGAAATAGTGCATGTAAAAATATGAAAACATGTAATATGGTTTAAATAAATAAGTAATTTACAACAACTGTATCAAAATTAAAGGTAGTCAAACAATATTGCATCGGATGTAGTATATTTTATAGAGAAATTGTCAGAAATAACACTTTCAAGATACTACTTTTCAACTTTACACTAACCAACTTTACCATTAAAAATTTAATAGTCAAAATACTATTAGAATTTAGGGTTTAGGGTTTTGGGTTTAGGATTGATAGTTTAGGGTTTAGTGTTGATTTTTTAGGGTTTAGGGTTTACTTTTTAGGGTTTAGATAGGGTTTAAGGTTTAGAATTGATAATTTAGGGTTTATGGTTGATTTTTAGGGTTTAGGGTTTACTTTTTAGGGTCTAGAGTTTAGAATTGATGTTTTAGGGTTTAGGGTTAATCTTTTATTTATATTTATTTTATGTATATATATAAAGAACAAGAATATAAGTCTTTTATCTTTTAATAAAATGTGTATTTTTGAAAATGTTTTTTTATCGATGGTAAACATGAAAAGTGGTATAGTTGAAATTCTCCCTATTTTATACCGTCTTATTACATCTTTTAATAATAAGTATATATATATGCTACACTTAAAGTCATTTTCAACATAACAAAATATTGCAAATTCGAACAAAAACTAATAATGTATATAGCCAGTTTAATTTTTAAAAAACTTAAACCATGGAAAATAATTTAAATTTCGTATACGTAGGCCAACCAAAGATTTTCTTGTCGGGTAACGGGGTAAGAAACAATAAGTTAACTTGTATCTTACGATATATGTTCTCATATTTTAAGGATTAAAAAGATGAAGATTTCTCGTATATTTTTTTCCATAATATCAGCAATTAAAATATATCAAGAATTTTTTTAAAAATTTTTTTGCTACGAATAAATTAAAATTTTCCCAAATGTCAATGGAAACCCAAAAATATAACAGCATGTCGTTTGTTCAACAGGCTAGTCGGTGACTCTATTAAGTTATATGAACATTGAGAGGAATCCATTTACAAAAAAAAAAAAAAAAACATTGAGAGGAATATTTCGCTTTAAGATAAAGTTATAATCATATAGAATTACTATTACTATACTTGCATCATGAATGTTCAATGATATTACTGAAAATAGTGAACAAAAGCTATGTTACAAAAAAAAGTGAACATAAGCTAGAAACTAGTATTATTTGAAGTTTCAAACAATTGACGTCAGGTTGACTTGTTGGGTGCATAGAATGTTGGTTTCGTAGCGGCAAGCCAATATTGATCTGATAAATCCAAATATCTACTGAAACAATCAAATTAATGGAGCTTTTGAAACTGAGAGAAACATCCAAATTTGAAGTCGTTCACCTATAAAAAGCAATTTTGTTTCTTTGTTTTGTAAGCAAGGTAATTCAAGAAAAGCAGGGGACTAGA
Organism: Eruca vesicaria subsp. sativa; assembly: GCA_932364175.1. NCBI lineage: Eukaryota > Viridiplantae > Streptophyta > Magnoliopsida > Brassicales > Brassicaceae > Eruca > Eruca vesicaria. The sequence continues at coordinate 38,449 of CAKOAT010055267.1, forward strand.
TAAATGCAATTCAGATCATAAGATAAGACAGAAAAATAATATACAAAAAGAAAGAAAATGCTTTTAATATGAAGTAACTTTTGACTTTTCAGTTTTTAAAGAAACTTCTTTCTTTGCTGTTGTAAACTATGCTTGCTCAGATAAATATGCTCGTCATTTTATCAACTTAAATAAAGGTGTTTTGCGTTATACAAGGTCTGTAATTACTATTTGTATCTATTTACTTGCGTGTCACAATTCTAAAGGGGTGCATTAGTAAGTGGTCTAACAATGGCTAAGTGGAGGAGGTGGAAGGCAGCACGGTTTGCTTCCTCTAAACTAACCAACTGTTGGTTTGTTTCCACCAAGCGATTTTTCATGTTTGACCAGTTGCAAGATCCAGACCATCAATATTTATCCAACAATTAGCTTCCCACAAATTCTAATTTGGTGCGTAAGCAACAAGCTCTCCTGCATGCTCAAACTAGACTACGAGTAAGAACCTTCCCCAGCACAATATCTGACAAGAAATTAGTTAACCAAACCAGCTGGGCAGCAGACCAAAATGCGTGTCTTAATGCTTTTAAAATGCATAGTGGCCATCTTCAACAATGACATCACTCAAGGGATCCTGCAAGTGACTGAAAGTTCCTTGCTTTACGTGTCCAGAGACCCAAACAAACAGACGTCAACAAACACTGAGATTATACTCTTACAGATTTTTCACAAGAAACCATACTTTACTGGAAGTCACAAATAGTAATTAATAACAACCCTATACGATCAAACGAATATTATCAAACATTCTCCAACAGATGCCAGATAAGCACTGATTAACATAATCTTTCAGGCTCTTTTAACCTTGATCATGCGTCTCAATCTATTCATATTATCTACCAAACCAGAAAATAGACAAAAGGAAGCACAGACGTTCGAAAGAAATTGATTTCCAAAACATTTTTTATATTGCAAGCTTTTAGTGTTAATAAAGATTATTAAGGAGCAAGAAAGTTTTTCACATATTCTTAAGAATTTCACAGAATAAGAAAAACGTCTAACCTTTGTGGCATATTCACATTAGTGATTGACGCAGTTCTTAAACTGGTCACCGATACATCACTGGCAGAAGAATCCTAAATCACGAGCTGGATTGTTCAAGAGCAGCACTCGTTGAAGGCATCTCTTTACACACACCTATAAAAACCATTCAACTTCACAATGAAACAGAGAGGCCAAAAAGGGAACGAGAGACCCAAAGTGATGGTTGGTTTCGTCAAAGAGGGAAAAACTTAGAATGTAAAGGCATCTGTGTTTCAGCAAAAGAAAACATCCAAGCTGTTTCACTTAAGAGATCTCACAATCTCTTTGCATCACATTTGAAATACTCTTGTTCCAAGTAAATGCAGCGGATCAGCCATGTTCTGGTCCATAAGCAACACATCTTCTGCATCTCATATGGGAGTTGTCTTGATACTTCCTGACTGGTAAGAATAGCAGAAAGCTTGCAGCAAACCGAGTAGCAATACTATCTATGTTACAAGGCGTAACTTTCCCACTCTATCTTGCACAGGCTCAAAGATAACAAACTGTATCTAAAGAACTAGAGTCCATCATTATTATCTCCTGTCGTTATTCTATCCATAATGATTGATAACAAATTTAATAAAAGGAAAAGAATGCAAATCCATGTTCTTTTATTTACAAAATAGATTCCCTTCTTTTGTTCCTCCTCATACAAACAAAGTCTATAACAAGAAAGAAAAGAATCAATATGCATAAGTGTAAAAAAACGAATATTACCCAACTAAACCTACATGTGTCTCCTTGTTAAGGTGTAGTATCAAAATGAATCAATCATACTTCTCCTGACTTGTTTAATTCACATTACCTCTTTAGATCCCTCCCCAATTCAAGAACTTCTTCACCTCATCATAAAAAACCAAGATCGCAGCCGAACCAGTACTCCTAAACATATTAGAAAGCGCGCCACGGTAAAAAGAACTCAACCCTTCAACCCTATAAATCTTCCTCCAACAATCCAACGTACTACTATACATCGGACGCTCAATCCCAGACTGCATCATGATCCTCCTCCTAACCGTATCCAACGGATAAGAAGCCAAACCAGCCGAAGTCGTCACACCCTGAGCCAAAACCCATCTCTTCCACAACGCCAACTCCTTATCTTCCGACAAAACCTCCTTAACCGTATCAAACCCACCGAAATACAACCCCCGGTGAACAATCACACCGTGTAGAGAAGCAGGCAACCCTCTGTAGATCCCTCTAACCCCGTCTTTGGCCCGAACCGTCGTCAAGAAATGATGAATCCCGCGGAACTGACGAGCCTCCTTCTTCCCGATATCCGCAGCTAAACGAGTATGAGCTATATCAAGAGGGTAAACAACAACCAAAGCAGTGCATCCCGCAGCAGAGCCAGCTATGAAATTAGCCAAGGCCCCGGAGAAGACATGATTCTCTTGCGCAGAGCTGTTACGGAGGAGGCTTCTGTAAAGATCCTTGAGAGAAAAGTTGAGAGCTACGGAAGGGTAGTAACGGAGGACGCTGCTTCCGTTACCTCTCCACAGAGATAAAACCCCTTCTTCGCGGATCGTGCGGTGGATGAAATCGAACATTCCTTTGAAGCGTCTCTTCCCCGAGGAGTCGCCGACGATGGCGAGGTTGCTTTCTTGGGTTTGGAGGAGGAGCTTGGCTCTCTCGATTGGGGCGACGATGGTGTGGACGACGCCGCCCATTAGGGCTCCCGCGAGTAAGTCTCTGTGGAAGTGCTTGAATGTCTGTGGAAGAGATGATCGGTTTCTTGGATCTTCTTCTTCTTCGTCAATGCCCATCTCGGAGAATGCGATTCGGTTGGAGAGGAGGGGGTGGGGTTGGTAAAGATTGGAACTTTGGTGAGGTTTTCGAAGTGGGTCGGGTTTCGGATTTTTTGGTTTAATCTGGCATTGTTAAGGGAAGAAGAAGGAGAAGGAGATTCGAAATTTGAACCCTAGGAATTCTGATTGGAGATTGATTCGGGTCTGTTGCGTGTTATTCGAACTAAGGATAAAGATAAAAGGGGGAAACGTAACAGTGAAAGGTTGCCAAAGATTGAATCATTAGGAGTGAGGCTGGAGGAGAGATGTGCTTGGGCTTGGTCTCTTATGTTTCACGGCCCAATAGAGAACACATTTTCGGATACGGGCAACCTTGGCGTTTTAGTATGTTTGCAACCAGAAATTTACATTTAAAATATTTATTTAATTTTTTGACACAATATTATTAATTTTTTTAAAAATTCGTTTTAATTACTCAATTTTTTATTTTTTATTTATACACATCTTATAAACAAAATCATATTAATATACCAAAATAAATTTTAAAACCAAAAAGCAAATGTTACTAAATAAAAATAAGTACAAAACCAAATCAAATAAACTAGTAAGGTAATCGATATCCTCTACTCAACTCAGTAGTAATATGATCACGTAAATCTTCCATGGTTCTATCACTTCTTGGCTCATATGGAATATGTCCACCATGACCATGACCATCATCTTCATCATCTTCATCTTCATCCTCGCCATCATCATCATCATCATCATCATCATCTTCTTCTTCTTCATCATCACCCTGTGTATGATATTCTTCTCTTCTCTGCCAACGCACAAAATCATTATCTTTTCAATGTGAATCACGTATGAAGTTGTGTAGAGCCATCGTTGCTGTTACTAGCTTGATCCATTTGACCAAACCATACTTTGGATGCCTACGATAAAAAAATCTCCATTTTTCTTTCCACACTCCAAATGTCCGCTCAATCAAAGATTGCATGCTCGAATGTCTCCGGTTGAACACCTCTCGAGTGTTCGTTGGCGGTCCTCTTCTGTTAACTGATCGAGATGATACCGAACTCTACGATACGAACCAAGATACCCTGTTCTTATAGAATATCCCGCATCAACCAAATAATACTTTCCAATTGGCGGATGTGGAAAAAAAATGCTCATTCCTCGCACAATAAGTCAATACCTTTGTGTCATGTGCTCTACCCGGGACATCCACATAAGCATATACGAACTTCATATCAAAGTTACATATAGCAAGGACATTCATGGTCGGCTCCTATTTTCTACCTCTGTATGCTGCTCCATTTTCCTTCGGAGGACGAACTGAGATATGAGTTCCATCCAAAGCTCCAATACAATCTCTAAAAATTGGCCAGTATTGATCATCACCTCTCAAAGCATGACATACTCTTGTGAACTCTCCATCTTCTGGTTTTAGTGCATCTGCAGCAAATTTCAAGAGAGTACTCAAAACCTCACTAAGTTTCCTTTTGATCGTATCCAATGAACGCTGATATCTTTGTGCAATAACCCGTACTGTCTTATCTTGACCCACCACTTCAAGGAACATTGCAACCGCTTCTTCAATGTAGACATTGATCGTCTCTTGTAACCCATATCTTGTTGCTAACATCTTACACAAATCCTGAAATGTCCTCTGATTCATGTGAAGAATATCATAGCACTGTTGATCTGACCCATGCATAAGCTGCTGAACATGACGCCAACCAGCACCTCGATCTGTTCTATGATGCAATCTCTTTGGCTTGAGCACATCAACTTCCTGCTCTTCCTCATAATCATCATCATCATCATCATTATCATCCAAGTACCACCTAACCATCTGTAAAACATAAAAATCAGAGTAATTACATTTAAAACCAACACTGTACTCAAAGTCATAAAAAAGACAGAAACCATTCATATTAAAACAGTCACTCTTAAAAGAAACAATCTAATTCATATAACAAAAAAAATAAAACAAGAGTCATACGCTTAAAAGATATACTACAATCTAGGTCATATTAAAACATTCTTACTAAAAATAGTCATACTGAAACACACTACAATCCTTCATACATCTTAACTCCAATCATATTCTCAAGATAGCTAATTTTATCATCATCACTAGAGAAAGACATAAAAGCCATTATGTTTCCTTCATCAGCTTTGAGATGGTTAACTGAAGCAATGTGAAATGGTGACCACTTTATCACTCCAGGCAGCTCATTAAGTATCTCTAACACAGAGTACACATGGAATTTATGATCCTGCTGCAACACCACACGATCCTCTGCCAGTATCTCTACCATCTTTTCAGCTATCTTATTTTTTTCAGCCAGAATTGCATTCCGTACAACATAAGGCTCTTGATCAAATTCTTAGGCTTTCTTTTTGACGTTGAACATCCAGCTCTACTTGTTCCTTCTCTTGGTGCTGGCATATCAGTGTCAACTGAATCAGACTCATCATCCTTCTCTGCATCTACTCTAGAATCTAAGCTAGCTTCTCCTTGCTGAGCACACCATCCTTCTGCTCCAGTTATAGTAACAGCACCAAACTCTGCTTCAAAAACATCCATGTTTGGAGACATTTTGTTCTTGTACTTTCTTGCACCTTGCCATTCCTGTTTAAGAGAAAAAGTTAGTATACTTAAAGACATTTTGTATTTTTTCATGCTAGTATACTATTAAAGCAACTAAGAGAAAGTTACTTACCGCAATGCGTTGATCCCACCAAGCATCTGACATCTCCAACCTTCCCATAGCATCATAGACAAGTCCCGTTCTATTATGAGTCAGTTTCTTAAACTTGACATAAGCTTTTCTACTAATGTCGACCTTGTTCTTAAACATGTCCCATATCCATCTCTTACTAAATTTCTCTTCAAACTTCTTAATGATGAATTCTTTTTCAATTGAATTTATGCCACTCTTTGGTCTATTCCCTTTCTTTTTCTCATCAGCATAAAGAGAAAAAAAATACCGAACTTCTTCGTCGGTCCAACTCTAAATAACAAATCACATTATAGACAAACAAACTAAACTAGCACAAAAAACAATCACAAAACATCTAAAAAAAACCATAAGTGTTTTATACACTTACAACATCATTAGACATTCTTCTTGTCTTGTTGTGATTGCTGTCCAAAATCTGACCAAGAAAAAGATAACATAAGTCATTAGTTCTAGCTCTATATGATAAAAAAGATAACACGACAAACATAATAATTCATTAAAAGATACTCAAGTAATGCTTTAAGCCACTAAAGATATTTATGACAGCTCCAGAGTACGTGGATTAAAACTAAAAGCAACCCATTGAACGTGGTTCTTTTTGTCACTGACTGAACAATTCTTACCTCGAGAAATTTGTTTGTGCTGTGTTTACAGTAATGAACAAAAGAATTAGCTTGACGGGACCAAACATATAAAAGAAAATAAGATGTTTGTACGTTCACATGGCTGGTATTAAATGGCAAAATGTCGTAGCGATAAATAAAAAAGCTAGCCAGCCTCACAAGTCACAACCATAAAGCAAAGAGAAGATGTCTTGTCTTCTCATTCACTGTAATTACGGAAAACGCTATTCAAGAACCCCATATCAGAAATAAAAAAAACCCCAACAACCAATTTAATTAATCTACTTTCTAGATCCTCACCATGTCTGTGGAATTGGGTTACACACAAAACTTGGATTCAGATTGTGGGAAAAAAAAAGCCCCAAATCGAACCCTAATTTTCAAAGAGAGGGAGAGAGGGAGATAGGGAAGGAGAGAGAGAGAGGGAGAGAGAGAGAGAGAGAGAGAGAGAGAGAGAGAGAGTGAGAGAGAGAGACCTTGATCTTTCCTGGTGAAACAAGAGAGAGAGATGAGGGTGAGATCTTGGTGAAGAAACGGCGAGGAAGAGATGAAGGTGTGAAGACGAGGGTTTGATTTTGGGAGTATTGTAATTTAACCTTTTTTTTTTGGTCGCGTGTTTTCTGGTCGCGAATGCTAAAATTTCTAGCGACCCAAATTTTTAAACGCTGGAAGCTAGCATTTGGTTGCTGCGACCTGTCGCTCAACCCGCGACCGCCAAATGAACATCGTTTCGTCGCTGACGCTAGCGACCACCAAACGAACAGGGCCCTAGCCCTGCGGTTTCGGTTTTTTTAGGTTTACTCGGGTCTGGTATTTTCGGTCTCACCGAATTAAACTGAAAACATTAGGTTCGATACAGTTTTCCGTTTCATTTTAGATTATTATCTGAAACCAAACGACTTTTTATCGGTTATTTAGAATAATCTCATAACATATTCGGTCAAAATTGGTTAGATTCGGTTCTTTCGGTTAGTTCAGTTTGAATTTTTGATTTCTTCAGTTATGTTCGGTTTGAAATTGTCTTTTTAATTTTTGAAAACCAATTTTAACCAAAAAAAACCGAAAAAAAAATTGTTTCAAAAGAGTACGAACTTAAAACCACTATTCATATAGTTCGGGTATCATCTCAGGGCTAGTTACCCACTATTCAAATAGTTACCGGAGAGAAGATATATCTACAAAATAGAATCTTGTCAATGGAGGCAACAAATGAAAATGGTTGGTCCATAAACCGTCTTATAGTACAATAAGAACTATCACAAAGAAACACAAATAAAACATCTAAGAGGTTGTTACATGTTGATAAACATCAAGAAAATAGAACATAAAGTTGATATATATACAATAGTAGCTTTCCACATGCTCTAGAAGCTGGTTATATTTATCGACATTATGTTGTTAAATGTAGCTTCCAAGAAGAAAATGGTGAGATGGTTGGAGTCATCCGGTGATGCTTAATGATGAGAAGGTTGAAGTTTTGAAGTTTTGAAGCCAAGAGATCAGTGGACTGCTGCAGAGAAGAAGACTTCAAGTTGTAACTCTAAGGCCAATATTGCAATTTACAATGTTATTGATGCAAGCTACTTTAAGTTAATTTCTCAATGTGCTTCAGCTCAGAAGGCATGGAAGACATTGGAGAATATGTTTGAAGGTACTACAAGTGTCAAGCGTACCAAGCTAGATATGTTAGCATCAAAGTTTGAGAATCTGAGGATGGATGAAGAGGAAACAGTAGCTCAGTTTAGCACTAAGTTGTGTGACATTTCGAGTGAATGTTTTTCACTTGGAAAGCATTACAAGGATAAAAAGCTGGTGAAGAAGCTGAAGAGATCGTTGCCATCAAAGTTTGAGTCAAAGATCTCTACTGTTGAAGAAGCTCAGAATCTGGATGAGATGGCTTTTGATGAGTTTGTTGGGATTCTTCAAGCTTTTGAGTTGAGCAAATCATATGGAGAAAATGAGAAGAAGAAAGAATAACCACATGGAATTGCTCTCAAGGGATCATTTTCTGAAGATTCTATGCCGATGTTGTCAAGAAACCTTGCTAAGTATCTGGAGCAACATCGAAGCAAAAGGGAGAATAGAAGAAGTGATTCAGGTAGATTATCATCAAAGGTAAAATGCTATGAGTGTAATGGATTTTGGCATGTTCGGAAGGAATGTGCAAACTTGCAAACGCAAAACAAGAAGAAGAATGAATCTGATACTGATTCAAATGAAGGTGATGAGTTGAAGAACTTGGTGGCGTTCACAACTTTTAATTCGTGTTCTAAGACAAGATCTGGGACGAGATCTGCGACGAGATCTGCATTGGCGTCTGTGTCAGGATCTTCTTGTGGAAGTGATTCTGGTGCTGAAAGTGATGGTGATTATGAAAGCTTTGATCTTGCTGGAAATTATGAGAAGCTGTATGAGAATTGGCTCAAGATGGTTGAGGCTAATTCAGAGTTTACTAAAGAGAAAGTCAAGCTAGAAGCAGAAGTGGCTGAAGCACTTAAGTATGCCTCAGAGAAAGAAGAAGAAACATGACAGGTTGGTGCTCAACTTTCGGAGACTCAGAAGGGTTTGAGGATGCTGAATAGTGGGATGGATCAGTTGGATCATCTTCTCAGCATTGGGCATCTTCTCAGCATTGGATCTTGGATTCAAAGGTGAATCTTCTAAAGCTGAAGGTGTTTTTGTATCAGCAAGAAAAACTGAGGGTGTAGCTACGTCTGCTACAAAGCCAAAGGTAGAGGTGTTTGCTGGGAATGCAACAAATGGGAAGACTGCAGTGAAGGCCGCAACTGATGTGAAGAATGTGACTGCTACGAGTACTGTTACACGTACTGCTACAACGACTACTTCGGGTAATGTTTCTGATCCTAAGAGGGCATCTGAAGGAAAGTTTCGGCCTATTTGTCATCACTGTGGTATTGTTGGGCACATTAGACAAATGTGTTTCAAGCTGTTGAGGGAGAAGAATCAGATGGAGCAAGTCTATGGTATGGGGGTCTTGAACCTATATGTTATTCTTGTGGTGTTCAAGGGCATATTCGACGTGATTGTTTCAGGTCTGTTTAAGGAGCTAATCATGGAGGTGTCAGGCTCATGATTGCTTTGTCAAGGAGATTTGATCATTATGGAGATGATGGTATGGGATGTCATCCTCACTTTGGAAGATATCCATCTTCTTATTAGTTTTTGACCATGATGTGACTCATAGGGGGAGTTTGAAGACGTGGTTTTCTATCCAGAGGTAATGAGTTCACATATATAGTCAAAAAAGGAGAGATTGAAGATGTATATTATGTGTCAGTGCGTGAAGTACTACATGAGGTAATAGTATTATGAAGATGAGCTAAGTTGGAGTTCGTGTTTTATGATGTCTGTGGGCTTGTTAAGCTTAGAGAAGATATAATATATTTACTGGAATATTTACATTAAGTGTAAATGGTATTACTTAAAGAGGAAAAGGTAAAAGATTTATTCCTTAAAAGAACAAGGAAAGTTGCTTAAGTTGCTTTTGGAAGAACTTGAGGAGCAAGTTCTAGGTATCTATACAAGGAGGACGTGCCTCCATGGAAAAAGAGGTTTCTGCTAACAAGAAGAAAAGTCGAGACGTTTGGTGTTTCTTGTGTGATCAAGCCTTTGGTGTTATTGGTGTATGTTGAGTGCTGACGTACTTGGTGAAGTACTTCCAGAGAGGTGGAAGATTGAAGCCTAGATTTAGGAGGGGAGTTTAACTCGGGATTTGCAGGATCCTAATAAAAAAAAATCTAGATTTTAGGGTGAGTTTTAGCTTAGAATTGGTCTAAAAGAGAAATCTTATTATCAAATATTATTTATATGGAAATATTGTTTTTTTACAGATTTTGGTTTAAGATTTTTTTTAAAAAGAAAAAAAAAACTTTTAAACTATTTTGGTTAAAGTTTTTTATAAAAGAAAAATTGATATTTAACATATATCATAATATTAAATAGATAATTGTCATGTGTCACAATCATATTAATTAGTAACTTTGAAAATCAAGCTTTATATAATAAAATATATGATCATAATATTTCAACATCATGTTTTTTTCCTTTTCATAAATTTAAACTTAATTAATGTAATTAATAGGCTCGTTTATATTTTATTAGTTAAATAAAAACAAACTTGAAAGGTTCTTCGTGTATGTGAAGATTTCAAAGAATTTTCAACCAATTTTGGTGGACTATAAATTATGGGAATGAGAGTTAATTATATATAGAAGAATTCCAGTAAACTGTCAGACTCAACAACAAGAATTATATATTAACCATTATTAATTATTAATCATATGATAACTTATCGTACTATACTATTAATTTTTAGAAAATGTTTCCAGAGAGCGTTATGAAAACTTTTTTTTCATTATCATGTAAAAATATCTGATGTTTATCTTTCTATAGACTTGACAACATTAGAGAAGTAACAACCCCTTCCCCTAGAAAACAATTAGGGGCTGTTATTGGATTATGAATTTACAAGAAGTTATACAGATTTAGATGTGTTTGATTATTCTAGTGTTATTCATTTACAACTTTTCAAAAGTATGTTAAAGTCTTGTGTTATTGGTTTATAAATTTGTAATTAGTAGTTAAAAGTTTACAAAATTCTAGCATTATTGGATCCATTACTTTATAAAGTCAAGGAAAGTTTTGTGTTATTCAAAAAAATGAAAGTTAACTAATTTTGTCATACTTTAATATCTGTTGTTATTGGATTGTTGATTTGTAAAAAAATTCTTCACAAAATATGTTTATCAAAGTATTGCAAGCTGATCAAGATTTTCATAGTCTTTTTCTTTTTAATTGCATATGACACGAATCTGTAATTGTGGGACGTCTTTCACTCAACGGCCATTGTAAAATAGTAACACACCACCTCTTTCTTTCTTCCCTCACTCACCTCCACTTTAGAGTTTAAACAAAGATATGATCCAATCATCCAAATTAGAGAAATCACAGTTTTCGAGAGAAATCAGTGTATAACATGTGCTTTGTAGAGAATTCATTTTAAGAGGTATAATCGACTAGTGCTATTAGAATTGGAGCTTTCTTGATGAAGTTAGTATCCCATGAAAAGAATAGATTATATGGGGTTTCAGTGCTGGTGCTGATGAAGAAGATCGATTAATGTCAGAATTTTCTAATCGACAGCTTGGCATCACAAATAGTTGGGATGATAAAGAAAAATAAACAATAGAGGAAGAGAAGATTATTTGGTAGATTTGCATGTGTTATTTGCTTAGAATCTTCTGTGAAGCAAAAAATTTTTGGAAGCTCGTGTGGAAGACAAATCAAGTGCAGTTTTCAGAGTTTCAAAAAAAAAGGTGTAGTTTTAAAAACTACTGAATTATAAAAGGGTGGATGGCAGAAAAAAGATAACAACAAACACAACATAATATCATACAATATTTGTAAAACAAACTCTGCTAAATTTTATAATAATCTTCAGTTAAAGTTAGTGATAATCTAGAAAAAAAAACAAAAAACAAAATCTACATATCATCAAAACTCTTTTCAAATTCAGTTTAATGATTTAATTTGGAAATCATTAAAACTCTTTTTAAGTCACAAACCAATAACAGCTCCTTAATGTCCATGTATTTGGCGTTCTTATTCACACAATAAAAAAGAAATCTAAGTTAAAGCGTAAACTTTTTCAGGTTAATCAGAGAGCTCATTACCTAGAGACGCATATGCAACAAGTTTCATAGTTGATGGGCACATATCGATGGTCCATTCTGGACTACTCATGATGCAGAGATAACTTTTCTCATACCCACGCAGAAATTTTTTATAATGTGAGAAAAAATGGGGAAGGCGTAACACTAATCACCCTTGAACGTAGTTACTTCTATGACATTAGCTTTTTTTTATAGGAAAATTAAAATCCAATGGTCATCATTTTATTTTTGTTTAAAATATTAAGATGTAAATTAGTTTTGGATAACATAATATAGAGTCTTTTAGATAATAATTATTATCAAATTAATGAAATTTGTTTTTAACTTATGAGTAATTATATCTAACAATATTAAAAGCCCTTAATCCTCAAAGGAGAGGCATGCCACGTCTGTTAATTTAATCAACCAATCAAATACTTATATCTTGCCACGTCAGGTCCTATTTCGTCGAGAATGAAAAATATGAGATTTCTTAATCTAGGCTTTATAATTTGACATGGCCCATTTGGAACTCATATCTTCAAACCCAATCTTCTTGACGATCAATTCCCAGCTCCTCAAATTCGTCGGCATCGTTTCACATCCCTCCCTGCAAATCGGTGTTTGTCATATGAATTTACCACGAACCACTCTTCATTATTCACTTCTCTAAGTTCTCTTCATGGTTTGTTTCATCTCCAGTACAAATATTAAATCCAAGTCTACAACCTTCACAAAAGAAGATAAAGCTATGGCCATTAAAAAGTTTAACTGGTGAAGATCCTGCAACTAGGCATGTGAATGGAGTTCATGGTGGACAGGTTATATATATATAAAGCTTAAGATCATTCTAGCTCGAATGTGATTTTGTGTTCTTGGGTTAATTTGTTTCTGGGACTTCATTGTATCTATATGGTAAATCTAATATATATTTTGTTGGTAACGTATTCCTCTGTAGTGTTAGCTTCAATTATCTGACTTATATCTGAGACAAATATTAAAAACCGTCCAAATACACAGATTAGCTAAACGATGGAAAAAATCTGCAGAAGCTACAACTACTCCTCATACTTGACAGCAACAGAACTCGCTTGCGTACATCTCGTCCTTATACATTGATCGGATAATGAATGTGTCTAACTCTCTCAAAGGCCATGAATCTTGGCAGGTTCCTTTTTTTTCTTTTGCAATGTCAATCAATTGGCAGTCACCATGTATGGAAAATAATGTGTTATTAGGCCACTACAAGGGAGCTTTATGACAAGGTTTGTGCTAAGAAAGGTGTATCTCAAGAAAAGGTGTGTGTATTTGAAAGTCTTGTAACATTACTATGGAGATTGTGTTCTGTTTTTGCTTCACATTTGATGATTATAATATGTATAAGTAGGCTCACATTTGGGATTACATCAACATGAGGAAAGGCCAAGTCTTGGAGGTATCTTGCATGAGCATTGAAGAGTTAGGTCTTCACATGACCCAAGATGTAAGTTTCTTAGAGACAAGAGTCATTTATGCCAAAATTGAGTTGATTCCTGACGAATCACATTATTCTATTTCGCTTAAATGACTTGCTGCAGATTCTTCTTGAAGTTGATGGGAGCTCAGAAGTAAATGATGAGCTACCTCTGGAAGAAAAACCTTCAGGATTAGCAGGACTGGTTGGGAAACACCTGCTACATGAACAGCGCTCTTCAGTGTTTGGCACACACACCTCCCATACTTGAATACTCTTGCGAGTTCACTCTATAAACGAGCTTGCTAAGGCGTTTGGCGAGCTCTTGAAGGAGTTTGCCACTCAGGAAGTAATGCAGTTGCACCGCGAGTTTTCAAGACAAAACTTAGTTGCTCCACAGTTCAGTGGTTACATTCAACACGATTCTCATGTTAGTTATTTTCGTATATGAGCACAAGATCTTTAGCTACTTTGAGAATCCCATGGAGTCGCTGAGTGTGATCAAAGATGATGTCCATATTGTAGCGTATCGGATGAATCAGATGCAGAAAAAACCAGGAAAATTAAAACTTGAAATGCTTCATGGAGGGCATGGAAGAAGGTAATGATCATGTTTTGGTTACACAAGAACTATTCTTGATTCAGTTTTATAGGTCATATAACTCATGGACGTTTTATAGACCAAGTTTCTCTGGAGAGAAGACAAGGCAAGAAGAAGTTAACAAGATTTCTCGACATATTTAATGTTTTGTTTAATCTTGAAACCAGTGTAAAATAGTTGCCTCTTTCCTTTGGTCTTTAGATATTGTCAAATGTACTTAGGATTGAGGTATTCTTACTACATTGATACTTTGTAAAAGGCAGCTAGAATATAATAGTCTGACATATTTTTAAATGTTATGATCATTATCATTACTGTCTTTGAGATATCTCTTTTTGTTTTTGATATTTTCAGCCACTAATCCAACTTAACGGAGCCAAATACAAAATATGTGGAATCTACGAGGAAGAGAACTTTTATATATCATTCACGGCTTAGAGTATATACACACATGCTACTTTCCTCTGCCATGGCTACTCACAAGTGGGGACTGGTGAGTTTCCAAAAACAGTACATCTTGAGCTTTACATTCATTTCGGTTCCTTCTAGCTTAACAGTTGAATTATTTTCTCGGGGTAAATGTGATCATTAAGGACATCACATGCGTATTTGTTTTACATTGAAGACAGTGTTGCCTATATAAGGAATGGTAAGTTTGACTTTGTTGGAAAAAAATATAATATCATCTAATGTGCTGGAGTTGATATGGTGTACAAGGTAAATGACATGGAATTGTACCCTGGGGATTAGCCAAGAAAATCAAGAATGAGGCGTAAAATTTGTTCTTAAGAGAGATATATCTAGAGGTCGTGGAGCTTGTGTGGGTTTGTTGATAAGCAGAACATGTAATAAAGAGATAGATGAGTTTCATTGAATGTTGGTGGTGATAGAAAGATGAACCATATAGAACCATGTGGAACAACCTGCATCGGAGCATATTAGTATAGATGCTGCTGCTGCTGACCGAGACTGGTCATTGACTTTGGCCATACATATAATCTCATCAAATAATTATTTTTAGTACTTTTTTTTAACACAATTTTTTTCAAGTACATATAAGAGAATTACTATGAGGCAACTGTTGATGTTGTTGCAGGAGACCATGATTAATGACCAAATGATGTTGCACCATGTCACTAAGCGTACACACGAAGCATATCTAGCCAAATTGTTATTATAATGGCCATACTATGTCACCAAGCATAGGAGAGCACGAGGTATATCTAGCCAATTTACCATTATAGTGGGGCCTGTGAAACAATCATGAAAAATGAAAACTAGATTTTGACAGCAGAAGGTTACTTAGAAAGCTTTTGTTTTATAGCTATTAGAATTTCAAGATATGGGTGTGATTATTTAGTTTTTTGATCAAAATGGGCGTGTGATTATTATGATTTTAACTTATGGAATAAAAGAGGAGAGTCTCATCATACATCACTATAGGGACACAAGATTTATCCTGGATTCGTTTGCGAGTAATTCGTAGGGATTTCACAAATATATTTGCATGTTCATCTATATTGGTTGGTTATATCTAATTGGGTCACTTGACCAAAAAAAAATCTTCTCTTTTTGTTTGAAGGTATGTGAGAGAAGTCAGAAGAAGTTTAAGCTTCTGGCTTAATTGATGAGGCCGACAAAACACTTGCAAAAGACCTGG
This sequence comes from Eruca vesicaria subsp. sativa, assembly GCA_932364175.1. Taxonomy (NCBI): domain Eukaryota; kingdom Viridiplantae; phylum Streptophyta; class Magnoliopsida; order Brassicales; family Brassicaceae; genus Eruca; species Eruca vesicaria. Next base: position 54,021 of record CAKOAT010055267.1, read on the forward strand.
ATGAGAGATCAGAAAACAAATCTTATGGATATAGAGAGGGGAATTCAGAAAACAAAGCTAAAGAAGTTCATCTCTGCGCATCTATTAAAACTCTGAGAGGCCCACAAATGACCACAATGGAAAAATGTTAAGAGTAAGTTTCTTAGCCTCTACAATGAGGTAGCTCTTTCATTACAACCATTTTTAATTCGATGTTTGCGAGCTTTTAACTAAATACATGAATAGTTGACAGACCAAACTATATTGTTTAAGTTATATTTCCCTCAAGGTTTCCGTAGTCTTCTACCTAAAGAACCCATGTGGGATCATGCATTCATGCCTATGGGTTTGGTTTCCGGTGACTTTTAAAAATTTTACACATTAATCTTAGAGAAATTCAGTTTTAACATAATTACAGTGAGATAATCTGAGACCAGCGAGATTTGCCCAAATGTATACAATATAATTACTCTGATAATAAGTTTCACCACCCCAACCAATAGCTGTTCTCTTCTTGCATTGGTATCTTAGCCCATCTCAAACGTTACTTTAGATTAGAAATACTGTCATATGTGTTAGCATTTTTTTTTATTATTTTAAAAAATTATATAAATCATAGAAACAAGAGGACTACATGGCAATATTTAATAAGTGTTAGTCAAACAATAACCCGTATCATGCCTGTGTAAATTTTGAATTTCAGGTGAAAGGTGAGGATGCTCAAATGATAGAGAGAATAGAGAACATATTTTAGGAGTTCCTAAACGGGGGATGTGTCCTGTTACTCTTTTCTCATTCTTTTCCTTTATTTCCTTAGTATATGAGCTCAAAGAAGATCCTTTAGTACTAAACCATTACCTCATATCGAAAACTACTCATTTTTCTTTCAGTATGCAACATGGTAAACAGTTATCTTCAATCACAAGAAAATATGAAAATCTTCAATGCATGTAATCTACAAAATATTTGGGGGATATACTTGCATGCGCACTCTTTGTTTCTAATGGCATTTGTCTTATACAATTTCCACATTTTAGTCATAGAATCTGAAAATGCACATTTATATGATGAGCTAGAGATTTAGGTAGTTCATAAAAACGAAAGAAGCAATGAAACAGCAAGGAACTGTGCTTGATCAATAATTTTAAAGCTGTGAAAAAACGGACTCAACAATAATATATTGTAAGTTCAAAAACAGTAATATATTGTATGTTTAAAAACAATAATATATTGTAAAGTTACAACAACAAAAAAACAATTATATATTGTATACTGAATACACAAGTATTAATTCTGTGTTAATTTAGAATTAATATAAAATATGAAAACACCAGGTGGAAAGATTAATGTATTGTATATATTTAGTTTAACAAAGACAATAAAACAATAAAAAATAGTAAAATAAAATATGGTTAAACTAAGAAGTAAAGATAAAAAATATATATACAAGTCTTCTAAAACATATAAAAAGATATATATTCACTTTTAGTTTTTTTTTTATAGTACTGCAGTTCATATTTACCTTCATTAAAATTATAGTCTTACAAATACCTTCTTCATTAAAGAGTAAAAAAACTCATATATCCTTACTTTATCGATGTGTAAACATAAATAATTATTTAAATAAATAATAATATAATTTTATTAAATAGTTATTCAATTATGAAATTTCAAATTAGAACTTTTTTATAATTTTATTTTAAAACTTTTTTGTTCAAAATTTTTGTTTTCAAATTTTATTTATTTCATATTTTCATTTTTTTATATTTTTTCCAAAATTTTCATTTTCGAATTCAATTTATTAAATACTTTTTAAAAAAAAAATTTATAAAAAGAAATATTTGTTTATATATTTATTAAAATCCTATACCTCATCTTTCGAAATAGTATCCCTCGAATCTAAACTCTAAAATCTAGATTAGTTAAGTCTATGATTATAAGTATCTGTTTTATTCTTAAAAATTGAGGGTAAATGTGGCTAATGTAAATATATACATTTCTATTCAGAATGTAGTAGTTTAGATAAAACATAAAAATAATAATAAAAGTTATGAAACAGCAAACATTTAGATAACATATCACTTATTTTAAATATTATTAAAACATATATTAATCATTTTTCATGGACATTAATGCAAATATGCAAACAATAATTAAAAAAATTAATATAATTATATCTAAAAAAATATAATGAAATATTTCAAATTATCATTATCATATTTTAAATCATAAGGTTATTTTTTTAATCAAACCAAGGTATTACTATCAATTTTATTATTAAATATAATATAATGTAAAATATTTAAAAAAAAAATTGAAATGAAAACAAAATTAGTGTACTTTGTCCGCGCTACAAAGGATCTAGTATTAATAATATTTAATATTATGATGTAAAATAGTTTTAGATAACATAATAAATAATCTTTTAGATAATGATGATTATGAAATTAATATTTTTAACTTATGGGTAATTATATATTTTTAAATTTAATCTAATTTTTATTAAAGTTAATAAATAATTTAAACGTTTTAACTTTTAACGTGAGAACGAAAAAATCACTTCAAAAATAATAGTATAAATATTTTTGTTCTGAGTGTCATCTTTTTTAATAATACAATTTTTTTTTTGTTATTGATCTCACTACTTAGTAAGCTTTATATCGTTCAACTCATTGTTAGTAACGTGAAAACTCATCTCATGCATGAGAAAAACAAATAGTTAAAGTTCTCACTGGTTCAAGTGCATAATATAAAACAAAACATGTTTTCCTCACTGAAACACAAACTTCACCACTTCCTTTTCCGGTTACCCTGTGTCAGAACAGAGAAACCATAAGTTAATCCAAAATGAGAAAGAGATCAATATTAATAATGAATTTTAATCAAAGATATGAGTTGATTGTAATGGTCTAGTGGATTCATTCATCATCAAAGAGAGTTTAAATTCAAGAACGTGGCTAACGATGAGCCTAGGAAATTAAGGAGATGTATTAAAGGTTGCATCGTTCAGATATTAAAAGAAGCATTCTAAGGGGTACGTCGGAAAGGACACGCCCTTTAATATATAGTTTGATGATGTCAGATCTTGTAAAGAAACGAAAAATCTTGTCCGCTTGATAAGCTCAACCGTCGGATTAAAATTTTTTCTTATTAAAATGATGACATCAGCGGAAAATAATAACATATTTGTACTCCTCCGGATACGACCGTTGGAATCCTTTCAGTCAAGATCCATTTGTATCCTTTTGGTCCCAACTCGTTCACACTCTTCCCATCATGATTTGTTTGCACCTTTTTGGTAACAACCCGTTTGCACCTCTTTGACCACGAAGCGTTCGCAACCTTTTGGTCATGACTTGTCCGTAGCCTTTCGGTAGTCATGACACTTTCACACCCATTCCATCACAATCCATTCACACTCTTACCGTCACAACCCGTTCGTATCCTTTCGATCAGGACACATTCACACATATTCAGTCACGACATGTTCGCATCCCTTCAGTCACGACTCATTCACACCCTTTTAGTTATGACCCGTTTTGTACATTTTTGGTCACAACCCTTTTGCAGCTTTTTGTGCAACGATTCATTCGCACTCGGTCACGACACTTTCACACCCATTTGGTCACAACCCATTCACACCCATTTGACCACGACCCGATGTACCCTTTCGGTCACGACCTGTTTGTACTGTTTCGCTCATAACACGTTCATACCCATTCGCGGTCACGACATGTTCGCACCCTTTGGTCATGATACATTTGAACTCTTTCGGTCACAACCTTTTCGCACCCTCTTGGTCACAATCCGTTTGCACCTTTTCAGTTACGACACTTTCACACGCATTCGGTCACCATCCATTTAAATCCTTTCGGTCACGAGCCATTTGTACCCTCTCAGTTACGACACATTACCCATTCAGTCACGACACGTTCGCAACCATTGGATCATGATACGTTTGTATCTTGGATCACAACACGTATGTACCTTTTGGATCACAACATGTTGGCACCTCTTAGGTTACGACACCTTCATACCTCTCAGACCATGACCCGTTCATACCTATTTGTTGACGACGCGTTCGTCTAGTGTGATACTCCTTAATGAATGAACATGTCTTCTGTCTAGGTTCTAATACAATTTTAGGTTATGATAAATAATACCTAATTAAAGACTAAATAGAATAGAAAATTAGTTAGACGATGAATACAAAATGAACCAAGTAAATTATTTTAAAGAATTGCTGCTGTAAAAACGTTCAATATATAATATTTTGAAAAGGTACATTGAATGCTAATCAAAAGGTATGTTTTGTTTGAGATTAAATCTCTTCAAAAAAAGAATTGCAAGAAGACATAAAACATTAAAAAAAATTAAACAAAAAAATTAGGACCTTTAGATAAAAAAAACAAACAAAGATGATTGTTGAATTATAACTCTTCAATTTTTTAAATTAGTAAAAATTATGAAAAGGTATGTTTGTTTATCATAAAGAGATGTGTTATTTATAATAGATAACTCTTCAAAGAAGAGTTGCGAGATATTTTTTTTTTATGACATCATACATTCATATCAAGAGTGTTTTATGTCCTTTAGATCTTAAAACAAAGAAATTCCCACTATTAAATCAATTTTTCTTTCTGTAATAAATATTGATGTCAGAAGAGAACAAAACTGGTTTGCTATTATATATATAGATTTTAATATGTAATACATTTTATATATGAGCCTCAACATCGGATGACATGATTTTTCTTCCATATATTACTTTCTCCACTTTGAGCTCTTCAATTCCATGGATGGCGGCATCGCCACCACCACAACATTCTTCTACTTCTTGCTCTTCTCTGTGATCAACTTTATAATATCGGATTCTCTTCATCAACATGACCGTGGTGGCGGTTGAAATGGCCGTTTAGAGCAGATCCTAATGATGAACCAAAGCTTTTCCTTGGGACTTCAATGAAGCTTTCTAAGATTAAGAGAACACAATGACTCAAACCAGTACTTTAGTCTATGAATCAGTTTAAAAGGTGTGTCGTTCTGTTATCAAAAGGGGTAACCAGGGGCGGATGTAGGACACTAATAACACATTTTTTAAAAGTTAAAACGTTTAAAACCATGTATATATATGTGCTGAATCTGAATCAACCTTGGTTGGACAAAGAACGCGAGACAGTACGTTGTTTCTTTCTTCCAGGACACAAGAGAATCACCAAGGAGACTCAGTAACTTCAGAGTTATATTTCGGTTTGACAGGTACTTGGAGGGTTGACCCGAAGATTTTTGAGTTCGCGGTTTAATTTGCAAAAAAGAACTACATTGAGGGTTTTTTTACATAAAACTCTTTGTAAAACTTAGTCATTGGATCTTTTGAACACGCATCCTTTCAAACTTCATTTTTAATTTTTTTTCATGTTGCATCATTTCAAATGTTTATTTTTTAATTTTGAATGACGTACAATTTCAAATATCTATTTTTAAAATTTATGAACGATGCATTCATTCACATTTCTTTTTTTATTTCTGAGCGATACACTTATTAGTAAATTCTAAACTCTCCACTTGATAAAGGTTTTTAAGAAACAAAAAAAATAGAGAAATGCTTGAGAGGGAGAATGAGAGAGATGTAATTTTCTTCTCTATTATTTTCTTTCTTATTTTACAACTATATTATTAAATTTGAGAAAATTTTAAACTATTTCATATTCTATTTTCATCACATAAAATATACATATATAAAACATCTCCCAAATTTTGTGTATGATAATAAAAAAGTTAATCAATATGTGAGATAAATGAAAAAACAGAAAACTGAATAAGTAAAAAATATAAATATTACGTATTTACTTAATATTGTTAAAATAATTTAAAATTTTCATAAAAGTATTTATATATCCGCACGAATGCGCGGATTTGTTTCCTAGTAATGGTAATAGGAACTGTATACGGTATACCACAAAGAAATCAAAACAAAAATGCGTTGAATGATTGTAAATTTCCTCCATCGATTTTAGTTGACTTTCTCGTTCACATTAGTTGTGAGTTGTAACGTGAGAACAATGGCAAGTGCAAAAGCTCTCTTTTTTTCGCTAAAAAGAACTCCATTTCTTAGAGCTGGGTATTTTATCCGTTATATTTTATTCGATTCGTTATTCGTTTTGATTCGATCCGAAAATTCCGGATATCCGTAAACTTTCGAATCAAAGCAAATACTAAAATTCAATATCCGTTAAAATCGAAGCAAATCACAAATAGTAAAATTTTGGGAAGCGGATATCCGATCCGATCCGTAAATATATAAATATATGTATATCTTGATTATATTTAACATTTTAAAT
>CAKOAT010055267.1:60440-89694 GCA_932364175.1 Eruca vesicaria subsp. sativa
GTACTTATATAAAAGTATTACATAAAAAAGAAAGAAAGAAAATTATGACAATTATATTTTTTTCTTAAATTTTGTGTTATTATAATTGTAACCTAAGCTTAAAAAATTACAAAATATATAAATTCATTAGTTCTTTTAAGTTTTATTTTATATATCATGCAAAAAACTATTTTTGCAAAGCAAATTTGTATCAAAATCTTAAGATTATTTGTAGTAATCAAAATAGATGAGATATCCGTAAATATTCGTAAATATCCGCAAATATCTATTTATTTTCCGGATATCCGTTTTTCCGGATATCCGTATTTTTTCGAAGCAAAGCAAATACCAAAATTAGATATCCGTAACATTCGAAGCAAATCATAAATACCTTAAAAAACCCGGATATCCGATCCGTGCCCACCCCTACCATTTCTTATAAGTAACAAAATAATTAAGTTTCGTAATGTAATCATAATGCGATTTGACAACGCAAGTAGAGCATGTGCACATAATTATGTACTAATATTATATAGTACTGCTAGCTTGTGTCAAAGAAAGCAATTATTTATGCAGTTAAGCTAAAATACTAGTATAAATCATCCGTAGAATATATGATCTGATAAAAACGTTGCATTAACATTTTAGCTGGGGGAACCACGTGAAGCTAGTTTGCTTTCTAAACACGAAACTAGGTCATACAAGTTGAAATTTCCGATGACTGGAAATAGTGTATAAGCTAATCGACTATAAAGGGTATATCTCTAAAAATAAATTTTTCAAAAAAAAAAACACAAAACAAGTCAAAGTTTATAGTTGATCAAAATGATCAATAAAGAAAGACAAAACTACAAAAAATAAAAGAAAGAAAATCGTATCTTTCTTTCAGGGAGCCAGGGAAGGTTGAATTGTGTCTTTCGTTACTTCTTTTGTGCATTTTTCAAGTTTTCAGAAATGCAGAAGAAGATGAGATCTTTCTAAGTCAAGAATACATTAAAAAAAAGTAAGAGGGAACTTTTGTTTCAGGCAGCCAGGTATGGTGGAATTGTCTGCCATAACTTCTCTTGCGCTTTTTTCAGAATCATTCTATTACTACTACTGTTATAATATTATTCTCATCTATCTCTATTTCTAACCTATTTACGAGTCTGACGTCACTCCTGACATAAATGTTTGTTCTATCTCACTTTCCCACGTATATGCCTAGTACCTACTAACTACTTTTGTAACAAAATGAAGAAGATTACTACTACTTGCAGTTATATTCCAAACATTGATGCGACAATGACTACACGCGTAACACGCCATTTCCTTTTTTTTTTTGTTCAACACACACCATTTCCTTTAAATCATGCGAGGCGCTACTAAAACATATTGATGAATATCAATTGAAGATACAGACGAATTAAAGACTGCTTATATTTTTTTTACAAAAGTCGTAAAAATGGACTTATCTTATTTTTTGTTTCAAATTATACAATTTGAATATTGTTATTTCAAATTTAATCTTTCATCAATATATATGTTGAGGTAATATTTATTATGTCTAGATTAAAAAGATTGTTATAAATGAATTATACACAAGAAGAGAGGAAAATGCAGAAATATTATGCATTAATTAGTGGACCATATCCTAATTTGTCTGGAAATTAAAACCCAACACACACATACAGCATTAAGGATTTACATATCATAAGATTAGCTTAAAATATTAAGATCAGCAAGCACAAAACTGGGGTTAGTTACTAATCAAGGATATAATAATTAAGTGATGCTACCCGAATAATAAAGAAGAAAAAGATTGCCACAAAATTGTTTGGAAGAAGACGAGCAATGCCCATTATATTTCCAAAACTCCTGGATAGTTCCTCTACTACTCCATTTTTTCCTACTTAGTGACACAACAAGTAAAACACACACACAAAAAGTTTTGGAAGAGTCGGTTTTCCAAATTAAAATTAATTTAATATGGTCTAAGTTTTACTATAAGAATTGTATATTTTTGGACACATAACTTATTCAAAAAAAAAACTAAAGGAAAAAAATGTAACACAAATATCATTCCAAATTGATGGATAGGTCCTCTGATACTACAATTTTTTCTACTTAGACTGTAACACAATAAGTAAAAAACACACACACACACAAAAAAAAAAGTTTTGGAAGAGTCGCTTTTTCAAAATAAATTAATTTAACAATGCTAAGGGACCACCGATAATATTGTTCTTAACCCAAGTGAGATGGTTTGAAAAGAGTTTAGTACTAAAATAAGATTCAGTTCGAGATGATCGGATAAGAAGCAGTTATCCAGAGTAGGCATGTTGAGATCACACATAAAAATTTTGAACTGACATTAATTATAAAGGATGCGGACTAAGAGCATCCCCATCAACGAATTTATGGGGGAGGGGGGTTCACATAGATTCCCCACAAAAAAAAAATATTTTTGTTTGATTTTAAAAAAAATTAACTGAACCAATCGCGCACCATTACGTGGCGTGGGACCTACGAAACAATGATGAAACGGGTTTACTGCCCACACTTCTCAGGAGACAGGTTCATCACTGTACATTACTTTAATATTTTGGGAATTTGTATGAAGCCCCCATAAATTCATTTATGGAGGTGCTCTAAGTCATCTCCAATGAGAAGTTTTTACAGTGGAGTTCTTAGTGGAATATAAGAATCTATTTCTTAATTTTTTTTTAAAAAGACTAAGAATCGGTTCTTAAATAAGACAAGAATCAATTCTTAGTATTTTTAGTTAAAAATTACGAGACAGATTCTTATATTCCGTTAAGAACCCCACTGTAAAAACTCGCATTGGGTGATGTTACTTTAATTGAACAAAGACCCTCTAATACTGCAACTTTGTTTGTCTTGAACTAGCATGTTCCACGAGTAATTAACAGAAAATTGGCTGTGAATTTTCCGGTTTAGTTTTATTTATTTTTGTTGTAAATTTATTTTCAAATCAATTAATAAAAACTGTAGAAAAATTGCTATGGAATGCTAACATATTTCTTTTTCTAAGTTTTTTGCTATAGTTTTATTTTTTAAGACTAAAGTATGATTGCTTCATAAAAATGCTTTAGAAAAAAATGGCTGTCTAGAATACCCTACCAAATCAAGCCTTTAAAAAGTAAATTTTGTCCTTTTTTTTTGAAACTATAGAATACCCTACCAAATCTCGCTTTTCGAATTATTTTCGAATTTTCACCAGGGTTACAGGTAACGATAAAAAAATCTTAGTTGTTGTCGTGTTCAAGATGATTAATTATGAAGGATTCAACTTTCTCCAACGACTTCCTTGGAAGATACGTCGAGATTAGGGCACCAATGAATTTTTTTTTTCTTTGACAACGAAAGGCTGATCTATTACTCAAGTTTGAGGTGGTCTGGGAATCCAGACCGGAATAGAACAACCAACAAACGTAAGATCACGATAAAATGATCTGGCAGTCTTAGCTAGATGATCAGACATAACATTTAAGGATCTAGGTACATAAGATATCTTGAAGTCTGGGAAACAAATCCTCAGCGTCGAGATTCTCTCCAGTTCCGTCGAGAAGCTAGGCCATCCATTAGGATCCGTGAGCATTGCTAACAATTCCTTGCAGTACGTCCCAAAGCTCTGACATGGCGAATGTTGAAGCATGTTCTCCATTGCCCACCGCAGCGCTTCCAGCTCCGAATGCAAAGCCGACTCCACTCTACTCACATTCCACATCCCCATCAATTGGCTATTTCCCATGCAATCCATCCAAACCCATCCACAGCCAGAAAAATGATCTATAGAGGTCCATGAACCGTCTATCATGCAAATATTTCGTAGACCTATGGTCTGACGATCAGTATCGCTATTATCTTGGGTAATCACGACATCCTGCTCATTAGCTTGAAACCAGGCAAGACATTCACTCTCTGCATACCGGGCCAGCTCTAGAGGGCACCAATGAATTTATGGTTTACTTTGATTTCTGATGTATAAATTATTTATTTTTCTTCGTCGAATATGGTTTAATGTAAAAGGTATGTCTAATAAAGCGCGGGAAACACAATTTATTTGATTTATTACGAAACAACATGCGTGCGGCTACTATCTCAACCCATTATTCATGGCCATGGAGGCTTTTTACAATATTACATGATCTTGACACTAGTAGAATGGGAACATCCTTAGACCTAACTTCTCAACACGTGTAGTAGCCTTAGTAGCATCATCATTAACCTTCACGAACTTGACGAATAAGGTCTTAGCCACATCATTGGTGACAATTAGCTGTGGTGCACCCCCCCAAGCCCCTGGGATGGTTCCAACGGTTCCGTATGAGGTGGTCAACTTGTAAGTGTTTGCTTCTCTAGCTTTTTCTACCTTAAAGGCGCTATTTCGGGCCGTATCTACACCACCGATGATAATGGCAGGCTCCTTGGCAGCGGATGAGGAATCATCGACTGCCCATAACTTGGAAAACTCGTTGCATACAGGCCAGATGTTGGACTCGAACTTGATGTTTGTATTGGTAGATACGTCAAGGGAGTCTCTGCCGACATAAAATGCATAAAAGTCGAAGATAACCGGCAAGCCCGGTTGGTACGGAAGAAGTGTTTGGGTGATGCCAAGTGGACAAAACGGAAATATGTTGGCGGGGGCTGGAACAAGACCACCACCGTTATTACTATCGGTCTTAACCGGCTGGATGAAGTATTTTTCACGGAGCTTAACTGGATTTCCGTTGGAGTCCGTCACCGCTTCAAGGCCGTGGGTGCAGACAACTGCAGCCAACAGGAATGTAACGAGAAAACAAGTCTTCATTATGATTTGTTTTAATTTGTGTGGGTTTTGGGGTTTGAGTGAGTTGTAGAGAGCAACCACATTGTACCGGTATTTATAGGAAGTTTCTGCGGTTAAATTTAAAACTGCGTGATGCAATGTGGCAGTAAAAATCCTCTGTGGTAAATAAAACCTAAAGGGTATCTATCAACTTATTAAATACTTGTTGGCTCTTTCCTCATCTCACATTATGATCATTCCCGTCATATGGGTTGATTTCGAATATATGATAATTGATTTGAATTTTCAATTTTCAGCACGAGGAAAATGCACAGTGGTGCATTGTAACTAACATAGAAAACAAAGACGAACGATAACACAACCAATAACTCAATGGGATTGGGAAGAAGACAAGATTTCGATAAGGATGAGTGAAAACAACGTACGAATGAATGTCAACATCTTTTGTTTCTAGCCACAATCGTTTCTCAAGATTTATAAAAAATTTACTAGCTAAAAAAAAAAATCACAAAATGATTTTTACATTTTTACAAGCAAACAAATAAGTGACGACAGAAAATTCACAAACAAGATTTTTAACGAGAGAACGACACGAACCAAAGGCAAAGGAAGAGTAAAAAGGCTACCTACCTCCATGAATTAGACTGAAGAAGTGAGGAAGATGCAGAAACATTATGCATCAGTGGACCATATCCTTAATTTGTCTTGAAATTAAAATCCTCACACCTTCACACGTACAAGGATTCACAATTGCAAGACACATGTCCCTTACTCTGATCCTTGGTTGCTCCAATGAGAATCACGTTATGCACTTGAGATTTTTTTTTTCTGTAAAATGGTGACGACTCTTTTCAACGTTTTAATTATATCATAAGGTAAGATTTTTTTATATTGGCTTACATATCATAAGAATAGCTTATATTGGCTTATTTTCAATGTTTACTCGATTTTTCTGTAAAATGGATGATTCTTTTCAATGTTTTAATCGTGTCATTAATATTAGCTTTTATAGGCTTCACGGATGACCTTATTCTGTGGCATTTTTTCCAACATAATATAGACTAAGCTGTAGTTAATAACACAACAACTACTTTGTAATCCAGTCGGAGATTATTGAAATAAATAAAGTCCCAAATCTTATGACATTTGTTCATTGTTATGAAACTCATCACCAAATCTTATATGTAACAAAAACAAGTACGTACTGACGTTGTGTCTCGTTCCCTTTCTACAAAACTTAGGTTGTGGGAGTACACTGTACACAAAGGATCATATATAAGCTTAAGATAAGCAAGCAGAAAACAGGGGTTAGTTACTAATTTAATAAAGAAAACAAGATTACCACAAAATTGTTTGGAAGAAGACGAGCAACGACAATTATCATTCCAATATTCCTGGATAGGTCCTCTGATACTACAGTTTTTTCTACTTAGACTATAACACAAGAAGTAAAAAAAAACACACACACACACACACACACAAAAGTTTTGGAAGAGTCGCTTTTCCAAAATAAAATTAATTTAACATGGTCTAAGTTTTGCTATAAGAATTGTATATTTTTGACACATAATTTATTTAAAAAGGAATAAAAGCAAAAAAATGCAGTTACTTTTACTAATAAATAAGTTTTAAATTTACTTTTTCAAAAAAAACATTATCTTATAATATATATAATATATATATATATATAAATATTAATCATTATATATTTTAACACATGTCACAATATTGAAAATAAAATTAGTATCAAATAATATTTTGTTTAGGATTTTAAAAATGGAAAATTACTATTAGATATAATTATAATTAATAAATATATGACTGTCATATGTTAGAATCATGTTAATTAGCAACCTTGAAAAATCAAGTCAATACAATTTTTTTACAAATTGTTTTTCAAAATGTTTTACAACTTTTTTTGTTTAGGATTTTTAAAAAGTAAAATTTCTAAAAAATCTTATTAAATAATTTTTAAAGTTACTTTTTACTAATAAACAAATTTTAAATTTACCTTTTCAAAATTCGTTTTTATTATCTTACTATATATATATACTAGGTGTTTTGCCAGCACTTGCGGGCCTAAACATTTTATAATTATTTTACTAATATACTTATACTAATCGAAAGATTTTAATGATAAATTTTTTTAAATTTTTATCTATTTTTATTTTTTTAAATTTCGTTTTTAATCATAAAATTAGTTATATATAAAATTTCATTAAGGGTATAATAGATATTAACCGCTCTAACTTTTAACGTGAGAGCTCCGTTGCGAAAAATCACTTCGCAAATAATAGTATAGATATATTTAATCATTATATATATATTTTAACACATGTCAGAATAGAGTGAATTGGGTAGAAATCCATAAGAAAATGAGAAATTAGAGATTTGCCATTTTTGGTGGGAAAAATAGTAATGTATGGGGAGGAGAGATAAATAAAGAAATAGGGTATGGAGTGAATTATGAGGTTTAATGTGTGTATGAAGTGCAAATACTCTTATTACTATTAGAAAATCATTATAATTACTTTTTTTTAAAAAAAATTGTTTTTGTTATTATCTTATTATATATATTTTCATTATGAGATAGATTCACACATGTCACAATCTTAAACACATAATTGCCATGTGTTTAGTAATTTTGAAGAATAAAGTTTTATATAATAAGATGTCAAAATACTAATTTATATCAAAATTTCTGTAAATTATTATTTTGATATGAATTAAAAGGGAAGATCAGCTCTGGTCTCTGGATTAGGGTTTCAACTTCGACGGTGTGGCCTCTGGGATCAGTAAGAGATACTTATACTCTTGTTTTATTTCCTCCAATTTTCCTGTTCCCCAGCTGAATCAGTTCTGTATCCTCGTTTATATCATTAGGCCAATTCTGAAGAAAACAAAGACAAGCAAGGTTTGTTTTAATAATCATGGGAAATATCAGTGAGTTGCCTGAATATTTTTTTTTTTTTTTTTTTTTTTGTTGCCTGAAGATTTACTCCTGAGTATATTATCATTCGTTCCAACAAAATATATTGTGGCGACGAGTCTTGTCTCAAAAAGTTGGAGATATCTCTGGACTAAGGTGCCCAGACTCACGTACAATTGCAAAGCTTCGTATTCCACTGAAAGACTACTGGATTCACACGATTTTTAAAACAGTCTTTGCTTTCACATCAGCCTCATGCTCTTGAAACCTTGCACATCGACTTATGTGGATGTACGTTGGGAATGGATATTAGACCGTCCTTGATTGGAACCGATGTTTTATGCAACCTGCGCGTGCTCGAGGTTGATGCGCGTGCTCGAGGATATATAAGTTTGCCTTCGGCCTTTTTTACCGCCAAAAAACTTGTTGTCTTGAAACTCCAAGGCAGGATAGAAGTGAATGTTCCTTCGACGGTCTGTCTCCCATCCCTCAAAACTCTGCACTTGTTGTGCTTAACGCTTCTCAATATCGAATCCTTTCGTAATATTTTATCCAGTTGCCCTTTATTATCTGACGACGTCAGAGTGGAACATGATGTTATGTCAAAGTTGCATATCGTAATGCCTTGGTTACAGAGATTGACCATCGTAACGAAAAGTTATTGGAAATGAGCCCAAGCCCATCCAGAAACCGAATTTGGTGTGGAGGCCCAAAAGCCCAAAAAACCAAAACGACAAGGCTTCAAGCTCTCCTTCCTCTCTCAGTACCTGCACACAAGATAAAGTCAGTCAAACGACAAACAACAACGTATTGCTGGCATCCGTAAAAGCAAAAGCTAGCTCACCTACAGCTCACTCAATCACAACGGCTAACAGATTCCAAGCCCTAAATGATGAGCTGGCAGAGACATCCTAAACCTAGTCTTCTCTCTATATAAAGCAATGTAATGACGTTAGCAAATGTAAGAGAGTTGAAATTAATAAAAACAAAGTTACCTCTTCACCATATAGCTTCTACTTTCATGGTATCAGAGCTGCAGTCGGCTCTTGGACTATGGATATAGATCCTTATACCGCTCCAAAACTAAATGTGGTGCATTCCATCACAGTCAAACTCACGGATCAAAACTTCTTCTTCTGGAAACGACAGTTCCAATCTTTCCTGAGTGGACAACGCCTCTATGGTTTTGTCACCGGATCCATTCCTCAACCAGTCCCCACTCTCATGGTCCCTGCCATCGACGGTACTTCTTCTCCAGTGGTGAACCCAGACCATGAGCTCTGGTTCCAGACAGACCAAGTTGTTCAATCCTGGCTTCTTGGCTCTCTCACGGATCAACTCCACAGTCTTGTTCTCAACTGCACTACATCATGCGAGATCTGGCAGGCTTTAGAGAAACACTTCAACAGACCTACCAACTCCCGGCTGTTTGAGCTACAACACAAGCTCCAGACAGTCTCTAAAACAGACAAAACCATGGCAGTCTATCTTCAGGAGATTCAAACCATCAGTGACCAACTTTCATCCATCGGAAGTCCTCTAACAGAAACCATGAAGATTTTCTCTGCTCTACGAGGTCTCGGTCGAGATTACGAACCCATCAAGACTACCATAGAAAACGCTATGGACTCATCTCCGTCTCCAACCTTTGAAGATGTCATTCCCAAGCTCAAGAGCTTTGATGACCGTCTTCGGAGTTACTCGACTGGTTCCACCGTCTCTCCTCACATGGCCTTTCATGTCAATCAGGCTTACTACATGTCACGTGGAAGAGGAAACAGAGGCAGAGGAGGTTCGCGTGGTCATGGTTCCTACTCAACACGTGGGAGAGGATTCCATCAGCAGATCTCGTCATCACAAGGCTCCGACTCTGAGACTCGCCCTGTATGTCAGATATGTGGCAAACCTGGTCATCCTGCATTGAAATGTTGGCATCGGTTCGACCACAGCTACCAACAGGAAGACGTGCCACGAGCCCTAGCTGCACTACAAATTACAGATGTTACGGATGCAGCAGGTCTTGAATGGTACTCAGACAGTGGAGCTACTGCACATGTCACCAGCTCTCCTCAGCATCTGCAACAGTCTCAGCCGTACTACGGATCTGACACAGTCATGGTTGGTGACAGCAACTTCCTCCCCATAACCCACACCGGGTCTTCCTCTATCGCCACAACCTCAGGTAACCTTCCTCTCTCTGATGTTTTGGTGTGTCCTGGTATAGCCAAGTCCTTACTCTCTATTTCAAAAGCCACAAAAGATTATCCCTGTTCTTTTAAATTTGATGATAATGAGGTTCGTGTTAAGGACAAGCACACAAAGAGGTTGCTGATAAGGGGAAGAAACATTAATGGGCTTTACCGTATGGAACCGAGAACTTCAGCTTGCACCTTGATCTCCTCTAGACAACGTTCAGCTCCGGATGATGTTTGGCATAGGAGGCTGGGGCATGCTAATCATCAAGTTCTTCAACAACTATCTGCTTCAAAATCAATAACAATAAGTCAAAGTACCAAGAAGATATGCGAGTCCTGTCAACTTGGGAAAAGCAGTAGATTACCTTTTTCTGCATCTAGCTTCTCTGCATCAAGACCTCTTGAACGGGTTCACTGTGATTTGTGGGGTCCTGCACCAATAATGTCTGGTCAGGGTTTTAGATACTATGTAATCTTCATAGACCATTGGTCAAGACTCTGTTGGTTCTACCCTTTAAAGAATAAATCAGACTTCTATCCTATTTTCTGCAAATTTCAAAACCTCGTTCAAAACCAATTAAGATGCAAGATTGGTACCTTCCAGTGTGACGGTGGAGGAGAGTTTATGAGCTCCAAGTTTTTGAATCATCTTCAACAGCATGGCATTGCTCAGCATGTCTCGTGTCCTCACACCCCTCAGCAAAATGGAACTGCTGAGAGGAAACACAGACATATAACTGAGCTTGCTCTCTCCATGCTCTTTGATAGCAAGCTTCCGCAACAATACTGGGTTGAGGCATTCTTCACGGCGAATTATCTCATCAGTCTGCTACCCTCCTCTACCCTAGAATCTCCAGACATCAGTCCTCATCAAAAATTGCATGGCAAAACACCGGATTACTCAGCTCTCAGAGCTTTTGGCTGTGCTTGTTATCCTACCCTGCGAGACTACACGGCAAATAAGTTTGATCCACGCTCCTTACCTTGCGTGTTCTTGGGTTACAATGCCCTCTACAAAGGATATCAATGCCTCTTCCCTCCAACTGGAAGAGTTTACATCTCTCGCCATGTCGTTTTTGATGAAGCCAACTATCCCTTTGCTGATAAATACCGCCATCTTCTCCAGCAAACCACCACTCCCTTGATGACTGCGTGGCATAAAAGCTTCCCCCCTCCTAACCCTGCACTACCAGAGAAACCTCAACCTACCGAACCTTCAGAACCCTCAATTATTGAGTCAGTACAAACACTACCTTTATTTACTGCTCGAGACTTTCCCCCGTTGGGAAGATTAGCTAGCTCCTCACCGTCAGTTACTGCATCTGCCGAAACTGGTTCTAACTCTCCTTCTCAGCAAATCCTTGATAATCCTGAGTCTGTTCCTGTGCCTGCAACAGAAACCGAATCTGCATCAACATCTACTCATCCGATGACTACACGATCCAAGGCTGGTATAAGAAAACCCAACCCACGCTATGTTCTTATGACGTCTAAGGTTGCACATCCTGAACCTAAGACAGTCACAGAAGCATTGAAAGATAAGCGATGGCATGAACCGATGATAGAAGAAATTAAAAACTGCTCAGAAACCGGTACTTGGGTTCTTGTACCCTACAAAGAAGGGATGCACGTTTTGGGTTGCAAATGGGTTTTCAGAACTAAGCTAAATGCAGATGGCACCCTAAACTGCAGAAGATCACGACTAGTTGCTAAAGGATATGAGCAATCTGAAGGAATAGACTACCTTGATACCTTCAGTCCAGTAGTCAGGACTTCTACGATAAGAGATGTTCTTCACATGGCTACGGTTCTGCATTGGGACATCAGACAATTTGATGTTAAAAACGCCTTTCTACACGGGGATCTCCATGAAACAGTGTACATGAAGCAACCTGCAGGATTTGTGAGCAAAGCTTTTCCCAATCATGTCTGCTTGCTCCGCAAAGCCATCTACGGGCTCAAGCAGGCTCCGTGAGCCTGGTTCGATAAGTTCAGTACCTTCTTGCTTGAATTCGGCTTCACCTGCAGTCTTCATGATCCCTCGATGTTTGTCTGCATAAAAGGAGAAAACATCATTATTCTTCTGCTATACGTAGATGACATGCTTATCACTGGAAACAGCTCTACACTTCTACAAGACCTACTGAAAGCTCTCAACAAAAACTTCAGAATGAAAGACTTGGGTCACTTAAGCTACTTTCTCGGAATTCAGGTGCAGTGTCATGCGACTGGTCTATTTCTATCTCAACAGAAATATGCAGAGGATCTCCTAGCTGTGGCCTCTATGTCAGACTGTGCTCCTATGCCTACACCTCTTCCTCTTGATATCAACAGAAAACCAGAGAAAGAAGATGAAGTTTTTCCAAACCCTACCTATTTTCGAAGCCTAGCAGGTAAACTTCAATACCTAACCCTTACAAGACCCGATATCCAGTTTGCTGTGAATTTTGTCTGTCAAAAAATGCATGCACCATCTGTCAGTGACTACAACCTATTAAAGCGTATCCTACGCTACATCAAAGGGACACTGACCATGGGAATTTCCTTCAACAAAAACACTGATTTTGGTGTCAAGGCTTTCAGTGACAGTGACTGGGGTGGTTGTGCTACAACAAGTCGATCTACAGGTGGGTTTGCTACCTACTTAGGATCTAATCTTATTTCTTGGTCTTCGAAGAAGCAACCTACAGTATCTAAAAGCTCCACTGAGGCTGAATACAGATCACTCTCAGAGACAGCTTCAGAACTCACCTGGTTATGTCTGATCTTGAAGGAACTTGGGATCCCTCTGTCAGCTACTCCTGTCTTGTTGTATGATAATCTATCTGCAGTGATGCTCGCAGCAAACCCCTCTTTTCACTCCAAGACCAAGCACTTCACCAGAGATCACCACTACGTACGAGAACAAGTTGCGCTTGGTGCTGTGGAGGTGAAACACATCTCGAACAAGTTTCAGATTGCGGATATCTTCACCAAATCGCTACCTCAAGAGTCATTTCGATGTCTTCGAGGCAAACTCGGCGTGTGTCTTCCCCCCACGCAGAGTTTGAGGGAGGCTATTGGAAATGAGCCCAAGCCCATCCAGAAACCGAATTTGGTGTGGAGGCCCAAAAGCCCAAAACACCAAAACGACAAGGCTTCAAGCTCTCCTTCCTCTCTCAGTACCTGCACACAAGACAAAGTCAGTCAAACGACAAACAACAACGTATTGCTGGCATCCGTAAAAGCAAAAGCTAGCTCACCTACAGCTCACTCAATCACAATGGCTAACAGATTCCAAGCCCTAAATGATGAGCTGGCAGAGACATCCTAAACCTAGTCTTCTCTCTATATAAAGCAATGTAATGACGTTAGCAAATGTAAGAGAGTTGAAATTAATAAAAACAAAGTTACCTCTTCACCATATAGCTTCTACTTTCAAAAGTGTCTCCTTAGACTGGCCTAGTTTACTGGTTTATTACATTAGGAGTTTAGAGACAAGCACACCTTCTTTGAACTACTTAAACATTCAATGGTGTCTGTACATGTTCTATGTGAGGGTTAGAATCAGATCTCCATCGAACTCTGAGGTAATATTTTTCATTCCACTTCGTTTCTGTAACCATCACATAAATGAACAATCAAGTTTCTTTTTTGTTTTATTATAGGATACAAGCATCCACCGTCGGATTGTACATTTGGAGCTGAGTATGTGCAGCGACGTATTTGAAGAATTGCTAATATATTTGCTCCAACGTTCTATAAACTTATCGGTTCTCAAGATTAATAATGTAAATTTGTGTTTACTATGTTTTTCTTCAGAAACTTGATCATCTTAAAACATAATGCATACACTAACATGTTTTTGTACTCTGGTCTTAGAAATTCTCACCCCTGGATTTCTGGAAGCCGCCTAGTTCTGTTCCTACATGTTTGATTTCGACTCTTCAAACTCTAGAGTTGAGAGGATATAACGGGAGATGTGGAGAAAAGGAGCTGGTAAGTTATCTCCTGAAGCATGCACTATGTTTGAAAACGGCAAAAATCATCACAAAATCATCTGACTTGCTCAAGAAGCAACCGATGATGGATGACTTGCTTTCTATGCCAAGAGGTTCTACAAATTGCTTGCTTGTGTTGGAGTAACAGAAATTCACTGCTTATCACTTCCTTGTGTAGAAAATCAGAAATTGAGTCACTGTTTATAATGTTTTACTTAAGATCTCAATAAGTTTATTTTTCTCGTCTTTAGTATTCTAATTTGAGGACTCTATTTTGTTGTTGTTTCTCTTCGCCCGGCTACTTTATTTGACCTTTGAAGAAAACTGCTCTTTCTCAAGGAGACACTTTCTTGGGTTACAAGTTTCTACTTTAATTGCCTTTTGTTTTCTTCTTGCTAAATGGTAATGCACCAAAAGTTAAGATTTTAACCTGTGATGATATCTTGATCCAACTACCATCAAGGTTGTTAACCTGTGGTGATATCTTGATTCAGTTACCGTTAAGGTTGTTAACCTGTGAAACAATTGTGATCTTGAAACTCAAAGGTTGAATCGATCTGAACATTCCTTTGACTTCTTCTCACCCTTCACTTAAGACTCTTTGCTTGTTTGTGTTGGAGTAATGAATGAAATTGTAAGTAACAGAAATTCACTGCTGCATATCAACTTGTTACTTCATACTTGTTAGCTTGATATGCTAATCACTTCCTTGCGCAGAGAGTGAAGTCTTACTGTTTCTAATGTTTGCTTATCACTTCTTTGCGCCATTGCTAAAGCTGCTCTTTGTAGTATTGACAATGTCGTTCTCTCTAGTTGTAGAGAGATGAATTAATGAATTAACGAACCAGCCATTCTGAGCATTGCAGGCTAGCACCTAGCACCTTCAGCACCTAAAGAGCCACAATGAGTGTCAATGGCGCCAATAACAGCTCCCTTCGGTGGCTCCACCACCTCGCTGTTACTAATATGTTAGAGCATGTCCAACGCGGACTGTTAGTGGAGTCCTTAAGATTGATCCTTAGCCCATTAGCATTTAAATAATAGTATAAATTTTGATTTGCTTAAGAATGAGTCCCTAGTTATGGGCTTTAAGGATCAAGTCCTTAGTGAGCTGGCAGCGTTTTTGGGGGTATGGGTTGTGAGAAAAAAAAAACGTTCATTCGAAAAAAGAAATTAAAAAAAAAAGGCAGAGGCTAGACGAAAGGCGATTTGGGGAATTGTCGAATCTCTCTCCGGCGAAGCAACCTCCAGACGAAGTCGCTGCTAATCCCTTTGTATTCACCCCTGCGAGTCCGATGATGATGCCACCTCCTTGCATCTGAGTAAGAGAAAGCCACCACGATTCGCTGCTAATCCCTTTGGGGTTGTTTTCACATGAAAGCTGCTCTCTTTCTTCACAGAATATAGATTCTTCACTGTGATAATCAAGAAAAGCTTGTTTTTTTTCTCTCTCTAAGGTATTGCTTGTGTGCAAAATAGATTAGGCTTCTTTGTTAGATTAGGGACAAGAAATCATTTGGGTTTTAGGTTTCTTTAGTTGATAACGACGAAAAAACTAGAGTAATAGTATGACTATAATAGAGGAGAAGCAGAGTAGCCCTGTTTCAGAGAAGCAGCAGAACCAATGGAGAAGCAACAGAGTTTTGGATGTGTTGAGAGTAATCAGCCTAGAAAGTCCAAAGCCTAGGTAGAAGGCTTATGATTTGGGATGTTAGCAGGTTTGAGCAGTACACTGTGTTGCTTGGGTTGTAGAATACTTTTGTTTCCTCATGAAGGAGTTAATGTGTTTGATGGTGTCTTTATGACAGGATCAACGAGGAACAGACAGCAGAGGATGCAGAGGACGGCCCACCGGAGCTGCTGTTTATCCAAGGTGGTCACACCAGCAAAGTCACAGATATCTCGTGGAACCCTTGTGAAGATTGGGTTATTTCCAGTGTAGCTGAGGACAATATACTACAGATATGGCAAATGGCTGAGAACATTTATCATGACGAGGATGATGGTCCAGACCGTCCAGGTACAGGGGGAGAACCAACAAAAGATTCTTAGCTTACCGTTTGGTTCATATCTTATGCTACATTATTCTTTTTATACATCTCTGCTTTTTTGATCTGTTCAAGTAATTAATGGAAGTTGTGGAAACAAGATCTAAGAACAGTGTTGAATCCAGTAATGCTTAGATAATTCCAGTTTTTGTGGCATAAGAAAGAGATTACAAGTTTGAGACCTTTCTCTATATCACAGTAGTATCTTCCTTGGCTGATAATGTTTTCTCATGTCTTGATTTATAGTGAGAGGTAGTCTTGGGTTATAGTGAAGTGAGTCAATAAGTACCTGTGTTAGCCTTTTCAGTGATAGATTGATTAAGTGTATTGGTTTGTCTATAGCAACGTATTTATGATGTGTATGGTTTTTTTTATAATTCAGATGAACGTGTGCCTACTAAGTTGAAGAAAGCAATCATGCATGCCCGAGGCGAGAAGAAGCTCACCCAATCCCAATTCGCTCAAGTACACTACTTTTCTCTCTTGTTCTATTGTTATGTAATTGGATTCAAGAAAAAAAGAAATTTTTTAAGGATTCCATGATCAATAACACCATTGGAAGAAGATTTGAGTTTGAAATCCTTAACTATTCAAAAAGAAAAAAAAACAAATATTATAATCCTAAGGACTCCAATGGTGGGTAACACCATTGGAGTTGCTCTTACAAACACACACTATTAATCACATAAGAGTTAATTGGAAAGATATAAAAGAAACTCTCAACAGAAACTTACGGTTGATAGGAGCAAGGTTCTTCCAGAAAATTGAGTGCTTCACATATGACATGCCATGCAACAATAGATATAAAACCCTATGAGCTCCACACTAAAACAGTTTCCCATCCTTTCTTAAAGAAACATTAAGAACAAAGATAAAACCAAAACATTAGTTCGATTCTTTCGTTTACTATCAGTCATATAAATATATATATATATATATATATATATATATATATATATATATATATATATATATATATATATATATATATATATATATATATATATGGTTCTAAGCTCAAGACTCAACAAATTTAAGTATCTCCTGAGCCAGATTGGGTTAATTACTGATCAAACTCTGAATCCACTATGCATCTCTGACAGAGATTTCATCTGATAATCAGACTATATACTCAGTACAAGTAATCATTAAAACCAGATTTCTCTATACTAAGTTGCTAACCCAACTACCTTCAAAACTAAGCTTCTATCTGTGTGAGACTTCGAATATCTTAAAAGGTAATTTTAATTTACGAAATTATTTAAAATGACGTAAAAAATTAACGGATGGTTAACACCTAGTCAATATATATAGGCATGATTTTCAGAATTCATCCAATATTTTAAAATTTTCATTTTTTCAAAATTTATCTAAAATGACATTGTTTCGATATATTAATATTTTTGTAATACTCTTAACCGTCAATATTTATATGAGCACGATTTTGAAAGTTCATGTTATATTTTAGAATTTTTGTTTAGTCTAGTATGAAATATGCACTTCTATAAACTTCAAAAATGAAAAGATACAACGGGTAAAATTCATGAAGTAATTTTGAAATTTCGTTTAGTTCTATAAGGAATACACACTATTACAAAAGGAAGGATAGGCACCGCGGTTTAGTTCAGATTGATATATGCCCTTTTCACCAAAACGAATAGCCATTTGTTGATCAGTACTGATGAGATGCACAAACAATGGTGGCGTAAATTTAAAAAAAAAAAAATTATCATAGAGTATTAGTTAGACTGAATCATAAAAATCATTGTTAATACACTAAAACAATTATCTATATTATTAAAGTTGAAGTACATTTGAGAGTTATTTGGAAACATGGATAGTAATTAAGTGAGAATTGTTTGGAAACATAGATAACAGTATAAAAATATAACATTCTTTTAATAATTTCATTAATTATATTACCTTAACAATAAATCACATCACTAATTATATTTACTTTTAACAGTACATCAAATCATTAATTATATACCATTAAAGTAGTATTGCAGATTTTTATTTATTAGTTAATCAATATTAAATTTGTACAAATTATAAAAATAAAAAATGTAAAACAACAGAATTTTGCGTATGGTTAAGAGTTCGTTTTAATCTGTTTTACTAAAACTTTCTTTTATCTTAGTTTTAATCTACTCTATTAAAATAGAGTCATTCTTTTTATCTACTGATACAAGTTATCATTTAAATTTGGACCTTTTCTATAATGTTACAAATAATATAAATCATATAATTGATTGAACCATATTATTTAAATTAAACCAACACAATTAATGTAAATAGACGATATTAATGTAAACTACCTTCAAAATACGGCAGGTATCTATGTGTATACCAAAAACACATATTTTCTCCTACAAATATGGAATGTTCTAGAAGAATATATATCATCAAAATATGGAATATGAAAATCTACTAATTATACTTAAATTAAACCAGTGGTTATTTATGTAATATAGTCTTGTGCTTACTTTTATTTTTTGGAAAAATTATATAGTTTGGTTTTTTGGCTTAGTATTAAGAAAAAACTCCAAAAACATTGAATAAACTTTTCACCTTAAAATATCAAAAAATCAATTATTATTTTCAGACCCAAAAGGTATTTAATATTTTTAACAAAAAAAAATTATCTATTATTAATCATTTATTTAAATCATTTACTTTAAAACATGTTAATATATTTTTTTATTTTAAATAAAAATCACTTAGTTTTGATAAATTTCAATGGTAACTTTTAAATAATTTATTGTTTTTTTTTCTTACATAGTTTACTGATTAAAAAAATGTAAAGCAAAACCAAAAACCAAATCTAAAAACTAAAATCCAAAACGAAAAGCTGAAAACACATGTTATATTTTTTTGCTTTGTTTATTTACAAAATAAACTATTTCAAATTTTTTTTTAAAAATTTGTTATCATCTTTTCAGTTTAAATTAGATGTTCGATTATTTCAGATTTGTTTGTTGGTAATATTAGTTCAAACTAACTCAGCGGGTTTAAAAATTAAAAACCCAAACCAAAAACTGAAAATGAAAAGTAGAAACTTAAAAACTAAAAACCAAAAACCAAAATCTAAAAATAAAAACTGAAACTAAAAACTAATGAAAAACAATCATCACCACAAATTTTGGTGAAGTGATTTTATATCAAAATATTCTTTAAATTAAGACAAAACTCAATTATATAAAATTTTAATCATAAAAAATTTCCGTGCTTTCAAACGCGGGTCAAAATCTAGTATGGCCTTAAACTCCAATGACGACAATCTACAAATACCATGGGCGTAAAAGTTCTTCCAAATAATGTTTCTCTTTTAAGTAAGAGAGATATTTCGATAGCAATAAGGTCATTGGTTTGTTCTAGAAAAGATTCTGCTAGATTTTATCTGATATTATATATATTAGATAGACTAGTGTATATATTAAGTTATAGATGAAATAGTCAGAAGGAATTTTTATCGGTAGATTAAATTGTGACTCTAAATTAATAAGATAGATAGAAAATTTTGACTCTAAATTAATAAGATTGATAGAAGATCAGCTCTGATCTCTGGATTAGGGTTTCCAGCTTTCACCGTGTGGCCTCTGGGATCAGAGACAGATACGTATACTTGATTACGACCCATAACTTATAAAAAGGTTAGATTTTACTTTTCTAATCTATGAACTTTCTGTGTGTTCATTCGTATTGTAAACAAAACCATGATTTGACTAGCTAGGGTTCTTTTTCTTTTTCCAAGAGACTGTTTTATTTTTCCGTCAAGAAAGAAGAAAGAAGAAGCAACTTAAGAGAGAAGGTTTTTTTAAATAACTATGGGAAATATCAGTGAGTTGCCTGAAGATTTACTCCTAAAGATATTGTCATTCGTTCCAGCAAAATATATTGTGTGGACGAGTCTTGTCTCAAAAAGTTGGAGATATCTTTGGACAAAAGTGTCTAGACTCACGTACGAGGCTCCGTGTCACAGAAATAAGACTGAATTCATAAAATTTTTACAAGAGTCTCTACTTTCACATCAGCCTCATTCTCTTGAAACCCTGCACATATACGCACCTCTAATGCGCATAGATATTAGACCGTGGATTAGAACCAATGTTCTATGCANCTCATTCTCTTGAAACCCTGCACATATACGCACCTCTAATGCGCATAGATATTAGACCGTGGATTAGAACCAATGTTCTATGCAACCTACGCGAGCTCGAGGTTGTTGCTGGTATTTTGGGACATATCAGTTTGCCTTCAGTCTTGTTTACCTGCAAAAAACTTGTTGTCTTGAAACTCGCAGGCATGATCAAAGTGAGTGTTCCTTCGATGATCTGTCTCCCATCCCTCAAAACTCTACATTTTTTCCCCGTGAAGAATCTCAACGAGGAATCTACTCTTGCGATTTTAACAAATTGCTCTCTATTATCCGAGCTCAGACTAGAACATCATTTTATGTCCAAGTTGCATATCGTAATGCCTTGGTTACTGAATTTGACCATCGTAACAAATATTAGCTGCGAACCCTCGCCTACGTTGCTGGATTGTTATGTTCGGGGTTTAGAGATAAGGACACCTTCTTTGAAATACTTAAACATTCTAGATTCTAAGTCAATATGTGTGAGGGTTAGAATCAGATCTCCATCGAGCTTCGAGGTAATCTTGTTTTTTTCTTTAATGTATTGAATCTATTGATGTTGTAACCATCTCAAATATAAGAAATCATGTTTATTTTTGTTTTATTCTAGGATACAAGCATCTACCGTCGGATTGTACATTTGGAGCTGAGTATGTGCAGCGACGTGTATGTAGAATTGGTTATAGATTTTCTCAAACGTTCCATAAACTTGTTGGTTCTCAATATTAAATATGTAAATTTCTTTCTCCCCTTTCTTTTAATGTTTTTTTCTTTAGAAACTTGATTATCTTATATATAATACAATACATACACTAACACTGTTTCTACTCGTCTCAGATACACACATCCATGGATTGCTGGAAGCTGCCTAGTTCTGTTCCTACATGTTTGCTTTCGACTCTTCAAACTCTAGAGTGGAGAAAATACACAGGGACATGCGCAGAAAAGGAGGTGGTGAGCTATCTTCTGAAGCATGCACTATGTTTGAAAACGGCAAAAATCTTCATTGAATCATATGACTTGTTGGAGAAGCAACAATTGATTGATGACTTACTTTCTATGCCAAGAGGTTCTATAACTTGCTTGCTTGTGTTGGAGTAATGAATCAAGTGACTTGTGAGTAACAAAAACAACTTGTTAGCTTGATATGCTTATAACTTCATTGTGCCGGAAGTCAGAAATTTAGTCTTACTGTTTCTAATGTTTTGCTTAAGCTTTCAATAAGTTTCTTATTCTCGTCTTAATTTGTATTTCTAACTGGAAGACATCCCAACGATTTTACCATTGGAGAAAGCTGCTCGCTATTTTGGATTACTAGTATTAACTTCAACTAAACAAAAACAAAACCTTCAACTGCTGCTAGTATTTTATTTTCCTTGTTGCCAATGCACCAAATTAAAGTTAGTTTTTCTTTGTTAAAATGGTTACTATTTTTTTTATAGAATTTCTGATATATACTAGAATTAAGCCATGTTCGAAAACGCGGCTAACTCGGCTGTTAAACGTCAATCAGAAGGAGCGCGGAGATTGTCCCAAATTAGTCAAAAAATTGGTAGTTTAACAAAAACAGTCAGTCTACGAATGTGATTTGGGCAGGAGCTAAATCAATGCAGAGATTGGGTTCAAGTATAGAGACAGAAGCTGAGGCCTTGCGATGGGCAGTTGATACAATGGCGAGCTTTGGATACAGGAACGTCATATTCGAGTTGGATTCATCACTCTTGTTAGATTGATCAATGGTGAAGAGACAAAGTGGCCAATACTTCGGGAAGCACTACCCATTCTCTTGCTCAAAATCCAGGCTTTATGATCAGGGTTTACCTTCGGGAAGGAAACAAGAGGTTGCATACATGATAGCAAAGGAGACTTCTACTTTTAAGTCTAATGTCCCTAACTTATATTCTGTTGCACCATATTGGTTAACTTCAGTTGTAGAGCCTGATAAGTCCATTGAAATGATAACGAAAGTAGTCATTATGAGTCAAAAGAAAAGATAATTAAGGCTTAGGCCTTTCTCTTACCTAACATGTTTTGATTAGGGTTCTTGTTGGTGCATCTTTTCTAGATTCATTCACATAGGTTTTGTTTGGTTCCACTGTGATTCATTCACATAGGATTGTTTAGGATGAGCAATATCATTGACTTGCATGACATATTTTGGTAGCCACGTGTCATCATGAAAATGTTTTTCAAATTTACTAGAAAAAATGTTGGTCCATATGTAAACATATAATATACTTTTTATTAAACTAAGTATAAACTATTATTAATGCTATTCATTATTTCCTTAAATAAAATTTACGGAATTACCTAATATGGTTATCGTATATATATGACAGTTAATTATTTGAATAAGAAAAAATGATAAAAATTCTATAGCCTCAACTCTTTTTGTTAAATTTATATTGTGAAAATAAATTTAAACAATAATATTAACTATATAACAAAAAAATTAGATTTTTTCATATATGTTATATTTTTAATATTTTAAAACAACTATAAATGAATAAAACATTTAAAATTTTCACATATAATAGTTTTTGATTAATAATTTTTTTTGTTATAGCACGATACAAACAATCCCGAAATATTAATTATGGAGCATTACAACATTTTTTGTAGCCACGTGCCACAATGATAATGATTTTCAGAACTTTTAGAGAAAATATTGGTCCAACTAAACATATGTTATATTTTTATAAAACTAACTATCATATTTAATTAGCACTGTTATATTTTACAGAATCACTTAATACGATTAATATATAAATAAAAATTAACGATTATGAATAATAAAGATTTGATAACAATTTTTTTATCCTCTTTACTTTTTATTTAATTTTATATTATTAAGAAATTAAACAGTCACACTAATTATATAATAAAAATCTAGATTTTTTCTTATATGTTATATTTTAAATTTTTTAAAACGACCATAAATTACTAAAAATCGTAAGAATCTCACATTGAAAATTTTATGGTCAATGGTAACTTTTTTTACTTATCTAATCGCTTTTATGTGGGTCTTAAACAATTTTTAATGATTAGCAAAATATATCACGTATATGATAGAATGTGTTTTGGTTTAACAATTGTTGCATACCCAAAATCAATATGAACCATCATCCTTTTCGTTTAAAATTTTGTTACAATAAAAAAAATAGGATTGAGCAAAAAAACTGAATCCAAAATAACCGAACCAAATCTTACCCAAAATAGTACATATCTTTAATCAAAAAACCATGATTTGATTAAACAAAACCATGATTTGACTAGCTAGGGTTCTTTTTATTTTTCCGTCAAGAAAGAAGAAGCAACTTAAGAGAGAAGGTTTTTTAAATAACAATGGGAAATATCAGTGAGTTGCCTGAAGATTTACTCCTAAAGATATTGTCATTCGTTCCAACAAAATATATTGTGTGGACGAGTCTTATCTCGAAAAGTTGGAGATATCTTTGGACAAAAGTGTCTAGACTCACGTACGAGGCTCCGTGTCACAGAAATAAGACTGAATTCATAAAATTTTTACAAGAGTCTCTACTTTCACATCAGCCTCATTCTCTTGAAACCCTGCACATATACGCACCTCTAATGCGCATAGATATTAGACCGTGGATTAGAACCAATGTTCTATGCANCTCATTCTCTTGAAACCCTGCACATATACGCACCTCTAATGCGCATAGATATTAGACCGTGGATTAGAACCAATGTTCTATGCAACCTACGCGAGCTCGAGGTTGTTGCTGGTATTTTGGGACATATCAGTTTGCCTTCAGTCTTGTTTACCTGCAAAAAACTTGTTGTCTTGAAACTCGCAGGCATGATCAAAGTGAGAGTTCCTTCGACGGTCTGTCTCCCATCCCTCAAAACTCTGCACTTGTTGTGCTTAACGCTTCTCAAGATCGAATCCATTCATAATATTTTATCCAGTTGCCCTCTACTATGTGACCTCAGACTGGAACATGATGTTATGTCACAGTTGCATATCGCAATGCCTTCGTTACAGAGATTGACCATCGTAATAGAAAGTATCTTTGTACCCTCGCCTAATTTACTGAATTATTACATTACGAGTTTAGAGACAAGTACACCATCTTCTTCTTCTTAAAAAAAAAAAAAAAAAAAGTACAACCTTCTTTGAACTACTTAAACATTCAAGGTATTCTGTCTATATTCTATGTGAGGGTTAGAATCAGATCCCCATCGAACTTTGAGGTAATATCTTTTGTTCTGTATTAATGCCGTAACCATCACATGCAAAAAATAAGAAATCTTGTTTATTTTTTGTTTTATTCTAGGATACAAGCATCTACCGTCGGATCGTACAGTTGGAGCTGAGTATGTGCAGTGGTGTATTTGAAGAATTGCTTATATATTTGCTCAAAATTTCTAAGAACTTATTGGTTCTCAAGATTAATAATGTAAATTTGTTTTAATATGTTTTTTCTTTAGAAACTTGATTATCTTATAATATATATAAAAAAAAACTGACATTAATTTTACCCTGGTCTTAGAAATTCACACCCAGGGATTGCTGGAAGCCGCCTAGTTCTGTTCCGACATGTTTGCTTTCGACTCTTCAAACTCTAGAGTGGAGAGAATATACAGGAACATGCGCAGAAAAGGAGATGGTGAGTTATCTCCTGAAGCATGCACTATGTTTGAAAACCGCAAAAATCATCACTGAATCATGTGGCTTGTTCAAGAAGATGAAGAAGGACTTACTTTCTATGCCAAGAGGCTCTACAACATGCCGGATTGTGCTGAAGTTTGTGTTAAAGCAATGAAGTTGTTAGCTTGATAGAATTTTAATCTTTATTGTTTCTAATGTTTTGCTTAAGATCTCACTTCCAAGCTAATTTCTTGGGTGCCTATCTTCCTCCAGCTACTCTATTTTTTTTTTTTTTTTTTGAGCAATCCTCCAGCTACTCTATTTGAACATTGAAAAAGGTCAAAAGCTGCTATTTCTGAAGAAGACGCTTTCTTCGGTTACAAGGATAAACTTCAGTTGCCTTTTGTTTTCCTTCTTGCTAAATGGTAAACAATGCAATGGTCATAATCTATCATAGCCATGATTTTGTAATATATAACTTGTACAAAGGAGAGCTAAAAGTGTGAAATTAGAAACTCGCAATTTTAGCTAATTTTTTTCTAAATTGATTTGGGCTTGTGCGTTGCACGGATTTTATTTGATGTTTTACTATTTATAAAATATAAAAATAATAATTTATTTTATAGTTTTATGATTTTTTGCATATGTTGTGTTAGATTTATTTTAGAAATTAAGAATTCGTTTTCGCTAAAAGTTTTGATTAGATTTATATTTTAATAAGCACATATTTTATTTGATGTTTTAATTTTACAAAGGACATAAAATAATAAATTTATATTTTAGGATTATTTTTTGTATATTTTGTGTGAGATTTATTTCAGAATTTAGAATTTCTTTACCCACATAAATATTGGTAAATATTTTAATTTTAATAATCATGACACATAGGTGAATTATTTTTAACTTTATACCTAAGGTCGGAGAAAATAGTCATACCTAAAAATTCAAATCAAATTCAGTTTGAATTAAGAATTAGAGTGAAAAAATTGAAAGTTAAATAAGGTCAATCAAGTCTTTGACAATATCATACAATTGTCACTTCTTAATTTGTGATGATAAATCTTAAAATAAATAAATTATTTTATTACATATTGTAATAAGGTTGAAGAAGACGATCTTAGAGGTAGTTAATAAATTTTTCTAATTTTATTTTAAGTATATGATATTTAATATCATATATATCATTTGGAATTTTTATATAATTTTATAAACTTAGTTTCATCTCTTAAATATTAAACTCTACACACTAAATCTTAAATTCAGATGTTATGGAGAGGTTTTTATGTAGTATTAAAAATGGTATTCAAGTTATAGTTTTTCAAACAATTTCTTTAGTTTTTTTCAGTTTTTTAATTTGTAATTTTTCCTAAGTGTACTTAATTTATAACTATTTTCAAATCATTTGTTTCTTATTTTCTACTAACAATTAGGCTTTTTTATTAAATTTTTCTGTTATTAAAGAATTTTGTAATTCATTTTAACGATGTATTTTCATAACAACAGTTTAATAAAATAGATTAGAAATACTATATATTAAAACACAGATGTAATAAGATGACGATGAAATATGATTTCTTTTTGACTAAACACATAAAAATCATTTATATTGATAATAATAGTAATCTTTTTTTTATGACCAAACACAAAAAAATATCAAACATGTGTTTGTTTTGTATGACCAAACACATACAAATACCAATATAAACACCAATCACGACAAAATCCTATTTTTGAATTTTTTAGTTAATTAATTATTTTTAGTATCATGTTTATCATCAAAATATTTATGTTTTAAATTACTATTAAATAACTTTTTAAATTTTTTTTCTTATGATTTAAAAAAAGATAACATTATATTTTATAAACTCTTTTATTTATAACTTAAAAACAAAAATATTATCAAATACTATTTTACATTTTTGTTTAAGATTTTAGAAAATAGAGATTACTATCATTTTCAATTATCTTCTACTTAGAATTACCGAAATTCATATCTACAATTATTTTTTTAAAAATAGAGATTACTTTAATTGTTTTTAAAAGTAATATCTTCAAAATTCATTTATTATCTTAAGATATATATTAAAAATCATCATCTGTTAAAAAAGAAAAAACATAAAAATATTTGAAATAATTATTCTACAAATACTTTTTGTTTAGGATTTAAAAAAAAACAATTAAACATTTTTTTTAGTAATTCTCTTATGTTCAAGATTTTAGAAACAAACAATTACTATAAAATAGGTTTTTCAAATACCTTTTATTTGAAAGTTTGGAAAAGGAAAATTAGTATCAAATAAATTATTTTGAAAATCTTTATTTGTTTGAAATTTTTTAAGAGAAAATGGTTTAGCAAAAATTGTTATTAAAAGTTTTTTAAAAAATTATTTTTATCTAAAAAATCATTTTCATTTTCTTCGTATATATATTTTATTAATATGATATATCTTTAACTATATAAAATTCTAATCAAAATATTACTATCAAATAATATTTTTTGCGGATTTTAGAAAAGGAAAATTGATAATAATCTATTTTACGAATAGTTTGTTGTTTTGGATTTGTAAAAATGAAAACTACAATTAAACACTCTTTATTTTTATTTTTAATTTTAAACAATACTTAAAATTATTATTTTAAAAATTAGTTTTTTATTATTTTAAATCTTTGTGCTTAGGATTTGTAAAAAGGAAAACTTACAATTAAAAACTTTTAGCTTCTTTTTTCTTTTAATTTTAAACAATTTTTAAAATTAATATCTAAAAATTATATTTTATTATCTTAGTATACATATTTTAATACATACCACAATATTAAATGGAAAATTACTATTACATAATATTTCTAATTATTTATTTAACAAAATTCGTTTTTCATTATATATATATATATATATATATATATATATATATATATATATATTAATTATGAAATAGCTTAACACATATCACAATTATAAATATATAATTGTCATGTGTCACAAGCTTGTTAATTATTAATTTTGAAGAATCAAACTTTATATAATAAGATTATTTAGCTAACCAATAATATTTAGTTACTTCAGATTTTACTTTTTTAAAAAAAGTCCAAAATAATAACAAATTGTTAAGTTAAATTATGATTTTAAAATAAATAAATAAAATAATAATTACCAAAAATTGATATTATTAACGATTTCAGCAAAATATTAAATCATAAACACTAAATCTTAAATCTTTGGGTAAACCATGGACTTTTGGATAAATCCTGGACCTTTGCATAAATTCTAAAAATCCTAAACCAAATCCTAAACCCTTAAACCTAAATCCTAAACCCTTAATCATAAATCATAAACCAAACCCTAAACCCCTAATCTTAACACATAAATCCTCATATAA
This sequence comes from Eruca vesicaria subsp. sativa, assembly GCA_932364175.1. Classification (NCBI taxonomy): domain Eukaryota; kingdom Viridiplantae; phylum Streptophyta; class Magnoliopsida; order Brassicales; family Brassicaceae; genus Eruca; species Eruca vesicaria. The sequence continues at coordinate 88,497 of CAKOAT010055267.1, forward strand.
ATCCTAGTCCCTAAGAGCATGTGCAATGGTGTACTCCACCTTGGAGTCCTTAGGTTTATTTTAGTATTTTTTTTTTTTCGAATAGTTAAGGATTCGAATCAAAACAGGTCGTCCAATGGTGAACCCGACGATGGAGTTCTTAGAATTAAAAAATAATATTTTTTAGAATAATTATATTTTGAAATTGGAAATTGAAATTTTATTAATTGCATGATTAAAAACAAAGATACAATGATTAAATATAGAAATACACTATTTATTAATCTTCATCATTAAATTTGTTCCAAATATTTTCGATTAAATCGTTCTTCAATCGTTCATGCACACTCTTATCACGAAGATCATTCCGATCGGGAAACATATTACTCATGTTTGTTGGCATCTCGGTTTCCACATGTGAACTTCTAGCGACGTTACCTTCTTCAAATTCTGAAATATCGTACCCTATGTATCCATCTCGTTCATTTTCAACTATCATATTGTGTAATATGATACATGCTCTCATTATCTTCCCTATCTTTTCTTTTTCCAATGTTTTGACCGGGTTTCTCACAATCGCAAATCGAGCTTGCAATACTCCAAAAGCCCGCTCCACATCTTTTCTTGTTGCTTCTTGATGTTTAGCAAATAACTCTTGTTTAGGACATTGAGGGAGTGTGATAGATTTAATAAATGTTGACCATTTTGGATATATACCGTCTGTGAGGTAATATGCCAACTTATACGTGTGTCCGTTGACCACGTACCTTACCTTGGGAGCTCGACCTTCTAAAATATCATCAAACACAGGAGACCGATCGAGGACATTGATATCATTTAAGGTACCGGGCGGACCAAAAAATGCATGCCATATCCAAAGATCCTGTGAAGCGACAGCCTCTAAGACAATTGTCGGTTTTCCTGACCCACGTGCATACTGTCCTTTCCAAGCAGTTGGGCAATTCTTCCACTCCCAATGCATGCAGTCAATGCTCCCGACCATTCCAGGAAACCCGCGTTTCTCTCCAATATCAAGTAGTCGTTGAAGATCATCTGCTGTGGGTCGTCGTAGATACTCATCTCCGAATAACTGGATTATCCCATCAGTGAACTTATGTAAACACACAAGTGCTGTGCTCGCACCAAGACGGAGATACTCGTCAACCGTGTCAGCCGCAGAACCATAAGAAAGCTGACGGATTGCTGCCGTACATTTTTG
>CAKOAT010055267.1:89794-131394 GCA_932364175.1 Eruca vesicaria subsp. sativa
CACGCTCTCGTTCAATATAAGCACGTCTAGTTTGCTTACTTGTTTGGACCTCCACTATGTCCTCGTATGTTTCTTCGACGATTTCGTCGAAAATTTCCTCCAATCTTTCATCGAGCCCATCGGATGATGATGATGACATTGTAGGTATCCCTCCTTTTGAAAAAGGAAATATTATTAATTTTGAAAATTTTCGAAATTTTTAAATTGATAACTCATCTTAACTCATCTTTTCGAAATTTTTAAATTGATAATAACTCATCTTAGCTCATCTTTTGAAAATTTTTAAATTGATAAGTCATCTTAACTCATCTTTTGAAAATTTTTAAATTGATAACTCATCTTAACTCATCTTTTCAAAAATTTAAATTGATAATTCATCTTTTGAAAATTTTTAAATTGATAACTCTTCTTGTTTATCTAATGTCTGATTTTGATAACTCTTTATTTCAATTGATAACTCATCTTTTGAAATTTTTTAAATTGATAACTCATCTTTTGAAAATTTTTAAATTGATAACTCATCTTTTGGAAATTTTTAAATTGATAACTCTTCTTGTTTATCTAATGTCTACTTTTGATAACTAAATTTTTAGATTGATAATTCATCTTTTCAAAAATTTTAAATTGATAATTCATCTTTTAAAATTTTTTCAAATGATAACTCTTCTTGTTATCTAATGTCTAGGAAATTATAAAGTTCAAAAAAAAAGAAAACGAGTTTGGTTTTTGCTAACCGTTTTGAAACTTGTTGATGTTTTAGACCAAACTCTTGTTGAAGTTTGTCTTGTGAACCTGCCTTTGTGAATTGTTAACCTGCCTTTCTCAAGTTCACATGGATTGTGTAAGTTAGATGTAACTGGAATTGTTACATCGATTTGTAAAGACATCAACACAAACACAAGTACTTTTAAACATAAACTGAAAGATGATAAACACAAGTACTTAAACATAAACGGAAAGATGATAAACACAAGTACTTAAACATCAACACAAATATAAAACAGAAACATAAAACTTGTTTCAGAATATTACCCAACATAAGTAGCAGAATATTACACGGTTTTGAGGCAAGATTACAACACCGAGATACACAAGTTCTTGACGCAAGAGTTAGACAAGAAAATACAAGTTTTGAGGCAAAAGAGAAGAACCTCTCCGAGATAGAAAGCTGAATTAAGTTCAGCACTACTTTATACTACATGAGGGAAAAGCTGAGGGAATAGAACCTCTCTGTGACTTGAGCTACATACCAAAATACTTCCACACTACCCGTGACTTGAGCTACATACCAAAATGCTTCCACACAACCCGTGACTTCTTCACATGCCTACTGAAAAGTACCTGACACAAGGGAAACAAGACAACGGTTAGTAAACATTCAAAGCCACAACTAATCAAAACAAGATAAATACATTACCACAAGATTAATATATCAAATCATTTCAGACATTAGTTTGAGTTTCAGACTTGTTTCCACTTCACACAGAGGCTCTTTAGACGCAAGTAAACGTTCAAGAAGCTTATGTCTACAGAGTCTTTCTTTAACTTCTAAAACCCCCTGAAGCTTTGCCAACTCCTCTTCTCTACTACTCTTCTTCTTCTTCTTACTACCACCTTTCGCAGCCTTTACACCGGGAGGTCTACTCTCTTCTTCTCCATCATCCTCCAACTCCTCTTCTCTACCACTCTTCTTCTTCTTCTTCTCCTTCTCCTTAGGCCCATAGGTAGCGCACCATTTCTGGTCATGCCTCATCTCCCTCCAGCAGTGCTCCATGCCGAACTTGACCTTGGTAGTACGGAAGAAGATGTCTAAGGCAGCACTCATCACAGTATCATCATTTTCGCCACTTCTCTGTTCCCTTAGAGCCACGTCATAGCATCCGGCAAACTTAGATACCTCAGAGTTGATCCGACCCCACCTCTGCTTGCAGGAACCAAGCTCTCTCGGTACACGTCCAACAAGTTGCGGGCTTGCATTGTAGTATTCCACAATGCGCTTCCAGAAAGCAGGTGCTTTCTGCTCATTGCTGATGAGAGGGTCCTTACTGGTGTTGAGCCACACACCAATAAGGATTTTGTCCTCCCTCGGAGACCACTTCCTCCTCTCCTTCCCACCAGTGTCAACACCATTGTCAACACCAGCCTCGACAACAGGCTCGACAACAGTCTCACTACGACCTTGACTACCGAACCAAAACGGTTCAGGTGAATCAAGATCAACATGATTTTGAGATTGACTAAACAAAAGGTTTACGTAACTTTGATTACTATCCATGTTAATTGCTTGGTCTGTGTCTCTCTAATAGAAACACAGACACTTAAGTAGGCAAGAAGTAAACATTTAAAGCACCAAAAACGAGCAGTTAGGTAGATAGAAAGTTAACTAGGTAGATAGAAACTTAACTCGGTAGATAGAAAGTTAACTAGGTCCATTAAACAGCAATCAAATCAGAGCCGGTGGGAAGATAGAAAGAACAATGCAAGTACAAATGTTAAGTTGTTTAAGTGTTCAAGTCGTTTAAATGTTTAAGTCGTTTAAATGTTTAATTAGTTTAAATGTTTTAAGTAGTTTAAGTAGTTTAAATGTTTAAGTAGTTTAAATGTTTTAAGTAGTTTTAGTAGTTTAAATGTTTAAAATTTTATGGTTTTATTAAACAAAGAAAATACATTACATATATTTGTTTATTAAATCAATTTTGTTTTGATGTTCGCAAGAATTCAATTATAGTCATATTTTTTTTAAACAAAGATACAATGAAAAGAGAGTAGAAGGATGTAGTAGTCGTACCTAATTGGAGATCAAACAGTCAAGACCTTGAGTACGCAATGGGTTACTTCTTTGAATCTCTTCCTGCAACAACATGAGATCAAACAGTCAAATTGTTTTACTAAATATGATGAACAAAAATGAAAAGCACTAGAGACATACTTACCAGTCAGGAACATTTTCGCCAAACCTAAAAAAACAAATGCAGAGACCAGTACGCAAAGTGCCAAAGCAAAGCCGTTTGCAGTCTCTGATTTCTTTTTTAACTCACACACGCTCTTCTGTAGCCTAACCACGTTCTGAGAGCACTCAAAAGATTGTTCCTTTAGCTGCCGGAGTTGTCTCTGAAACTCAGACATCTCCTCTGCGACAGCCACATCCCACCATTTCCAGATGTGGCAGTCCCCATCATCCGCGTTCTCGCAAGTGAAGTACCTTCTGTATGGGTCTTTACGAGTGTATGAGCATCCGAGAACAGGCTGAGCACCACAATAGCATATCGTGGGGATTCCATCATCACCCTCTGGTTGATGTAATAACTGATCTGGCTCTCCATTGCAGTAGGTACTCTCAGCTTCATCCCGGTACAACTGAGCTTCTGCTTCAAGAAGCTCAGCCTCTATAGAGTTTGTTGTCGAAGATGGTTGGCTGTAGCTGTAATCTTGTCCCATTGTCTTTAACCTGAGAGAAATGACGAAACAACTTTTGTTAAGTAACAATATCTCATGAACAAACCAAAGCAAAAACAAGGAAGCAAACACATATAAACTAAAAAGATTTTCAAACTGTTAAGAAATAAAAGAAGATCCAATTCGGATTCAAACCTAAAATCGTTTCGAATCCACTTCGGATTCAAACCTAAGATCCACTTCGGATTCAAACCTAAAGAACAGCACATCCGCCTCGGATTGAAACCAAAATCGTTTCAAAACCCTTTATTCAAACGACCATACTCGATCTTAACCCCAAATCGAATTATCCCCAAATATTTCTAAAACCCTAATTTACAAAATGATGCCGAACTCGATTAAAACCCAAACCAGAAACCTTTAATTGACACTACGAAGGTAAAAACTGATCTAAATCGAAGAAAAATACTCCTCGAGGGTTCGATTTACCTTCTTCGACCCGATTGAGAGAAATCGCCACCGTATCGCCTTCTCCTCTCGAGACCTTTTTTTTTTCTCTCGCGAAATGATTTGTTTTTTTTCGAAGTAACCCGACTTCGACCGAACCGGAATGAGCGAGAGCACGCCACGTGTGCTAAGAGGCAGCCTCTTCCCGACGGACCAATCCTTGCGAAAATTAACCAAAAAATTATTATTATATTCTAATAAACCTAAGGATTAGTGCTAAGGAACACCATTGCACATGGTCTAAGAATCAGGATTTACCTAAGGGTTCAGTGTTTATCCAAGAGTTTAGGGATTAGTGTTTAAGATTTAGAGTTTAATATTTTGTTCACGGCATAACAATATTTAAAAAATATCTTTTTGATAATTATACTAAATTTTATTTATTTTAAAATATAGTAAAATTTTACAAATTTTTATTATTTTGTTTCCTTTTTAAAAGGGTATTGAATCTAAAATAACTAAATACTACTTCATTCGTTTCAATTTAGTTGTCATTTTGGGTTTTCGCACATAGATTAAAAAAATATTTAAATTTGTACATTTTCTAATTAACTCAAATAACTGAATCCGATATTGAGTAACATTTCTCTCCTCTATCGCGTCTGATTTAAATTTAGAGAGAATGATGATATGTGGAAATTGTATTAACAGCTAGCCATAAACTAAATTATTTTAACAAAACAATTAAACAACCACAAAATAAAAGTTCATGGAGTTGTTATAGTATATATTAGCCGGTCAATTTTTCTAATTGAAAATTCACTTACCATAAAATATTACATCAATATTATATAATATTCAACTTTTAGATTAGATGTCTTTCTAATATTTTCACACTAATTAAGAAAAATGTTAAATGTTCTATTTACCCCTATTTTGTTATTTAAAATTTATTAATTTTTTTCTAGTATTAAGTAAGGATTAAACAAAATTAAAACATATTAATTCGAAAGCATACAACCTCACTCACACCGCATCTAATTTTTCATGCGGTTGACCTCAGGTAATCAGTTCCTCGCAGATTATTTTGTCAAGCAAACAACATTAACACATATTAGTTCCAAATCAAATCGAACACACTACCAATAAGAGTTAAAATATATTTTCTCCATGCCCAAAAACATCTTAACATCCATAAACATTATTATTTGTTTTTTTCAAATCCTAATATAAAACATGTAAAATCGAGATAAAGCGAAAAACACAAAGACACACAGTAATTCCAGAAACTCTTATCTCTTTTATTAGAAATCCTTTACAATCTCTTACAAACTTGTTTGCTCCGAATTACACGACTCGACACGGATCGATTCCTAACACACCCAAGTTGCTTGCCTTAACACATGTTGATTAAGTCTAACAATTCACTCAGCTATAAAACCCCAAAACCATTTGTGTCTCACTCTGAGAATTACAACATCAAAAGCCCTAGCCCCCAAACCTAAGTAAAAAATATATATATATTAAATAATCTTTTCCTATTATTTAATATATATATTTTTCTTATATTTTAGCATCATAAATCTTATAACTTCGTCAATCAAACATAGGGAAATATTCCACATCATCGTTTCTTGACGTTTTCTTTTTATTCTCTGAAGCGTGTGTCACACACGATTCTCCACCACTTCAGCAACCTATCAAGCTCTAAGTTCTTGAGCTTACATTCTCCCCATTTTTCACTGAGTTTTACACCTCAAGTTCACTAACCTCTAACCACAATATGCATCATACATCCCATCAAAGTATTAACTTACCCCCCCCCCTAAATCAAGTATCATTTCCCCCCTGCTTAGTGAAAAAATCTGTGAAAAACTTTCATGATACTTGTTGACCATCAATACTCTCAATACTTTCTAGTAGAAGCCCATCGAATTGGTTCTTCAGTTTCAGCATATTGATCTTCCATCCGAGTGTATGACACATTGGTATGCTCGTGTGACACACCTTTCGTAAACTTAAGATGCAAATCCTTCTTAGCTATCCATACATGTCCATACCCTCTGGGTTTCACATAACAAAGGCTCATCCCCCAAGCTCTCTCAATCTGGTTTCTCCAAGAATAACAAAAAGCAACCTTATGTGCCTGAGCCCCACAAAACAAACATCCATTCCTTCGAGTTATTGCAGGTTTTGGAGGGTGTACTTTTGTCTGAGCCTTATGTTCTTTTTCCACATGTGTAGATGTATGTGTTTTCTCAATTTTCGAGCTACTTTCAGGGTGAGATGTAGTACCTTTTTCAAACTTAAAAACATCGACTAGACTATCTTGATCTTTTGGAGCAGCACCCTTGTAACCTAAACCCCAGTTCACCTTTGGAGATTTTCCAAGTTATAGAATATGATCTAAAGTTTCAGATCCTTTATTAAGCATCCTTAGTTTTTTTTGTAATTTTCACTGAGTTCTCTTTGCAGCGTCTGAATTTTCTCAAGTTCCTCATTCAGTAGTTGTTTTGTCTGCTCATATTTAATCTCCACACTCTTTAGATTGTAAGCTTGCTCAGAGATTGTCTTTTGTAGACTTTTTAGATCAGACTCCTTCTCTTCTTTTGACGCCCTCAATCTTTGATTTAATGTTGTTTTCAGACTCTAGAATGTTCACTTGTGCTTATAGTCTTAATTTATCTTTGATCAACTGCATATTTTCTTCACTGAGTTTAGCAAATTGACCAAAGAGAATCGGATACTCAGCAAAAAGATCTGCACTTAAATCACTTTTTGTATCACTATGTGACACATCAGAATTGGTGTGTGACAATCACGACGCATGAATTTCACCTTTAGTGATGTCTTTTTCAGACCCTATAACTTCATGAAGAGCCACAAAATTGAGAGCATCTTCTTTTTCTTCTAACTTTTTATCACTGCAACTTCTCTTCATCTTCATCTTCTTTGTGTTCACACAATCTGATTTTATGTGCCCTTAACCATTACATCCATTACACTTGATTTATTTTCTCTTGAATGATGGACAATTTGTTTTGACATGTCCAATACCATGACAATTAAAACACAACACTTCCTACTTTTTATGTCTTTCTTCTTCTCTAGGCAGTTTATTGTTGGACAACTTATACAAAAGATCCATGGTTTCTTCAAGTTTCTAAATCATTAAGTGAATAGATTCTTCAAGTTTTTGAGCTCTTTGGATGTCTTCGCCATCAACTGAAATTCTTGAATTCTGAAAGACTTTGACAACTTATATTCTAAGTCCATCTCCTCAGCCTTTAAAATCCCTACTACCTCAGCGAACTTCAGTTCTTCAGTATTCTTCGTCAAATTTATCGCTGTTTTATGTGCTGCAAACTTAGTAGGTAAACATCGCAATAATTTTTTCACCAATTTTGCATCTTCATATTTTTTTACCTAACACTTGTGCTTCATTGGCTATGGAGCTGAGCTTGGCACTGAAGTCTCCTATCTTCTCACCCTCAGTCATCCTTATGTTTTTAAATTGTGATGCAAGCAAGTCTAATCTTATCCTCCTAACATTCGCAGTACCCTCAAAGGTGTTTTGTAGTATATCCCAAGCCTCTTTCGCTAATTCACATCCTTGTATTAGCTCGCTTACCATCTACAAAACTGAAGATTGTATCCACTGCTTTCGCATTAAACTTTGAAAGCTTTTTCTTTTTTTGCAGTCCATTTTGTCTTTGGTTTAGGTGTCTTCAAACCATCTTCTAGCGTCACATATATGGTTCTTCCCATCCAGATTGAATAACTGCCTAGATATTTTCATCAGTTCTACGTATGTTTGCTCTCGTTCTCACTTTCCAATACCCATAATTTACATCATTCAGCAGCAACATATTATGTGCTAAAATCGCCATATTCTCTTCTTAGGATCTCACCTTTGTTCGAAGAACTCTTCTTCGTTTAGGTGTCCTGCTTTGATACCAATTGTAAAATCGAGATATAGCGAAAAGCACAAGGCACACAATAATTCCAGAAACTCTTGTCTCTTTTATTAGAAATCTTTTACAATCTCTTACAAACTTGTTTGATCCGAATTTATACGACTCGACATGGATCGGCTCCTAACAATTCTGAGTTGCTTGCCTTAACACATGTTGATCAAGTCTAACAATTCACTCAGCTATGAAACCCCAAAATCTTTTGTGTCTCTCTCTGAGAATTACAACATCATAAGTTTATGTCTAAACTTTCGGATTTGTTTATATCAAAATCCTTTGGGTAAACTATGTAGTCTCTCTCTGTAAATATGTAGTTTACCAAAATCCTTTGTGTCTCTCTTATTGGAGTTCAAGATATGAAGGTTGGAGTTTTCAAGCTTATGAGGGAGAATCTATTCTATTAAAACAGCAGTGTGACCAATTGATATAGGTTTAGTCCAACTGTTTATTTGTAATTATGATTTAGTAAAATAAGTACATTGTTCATACTTTTTGATTATATACGGGTCTTTATTTCCACAATAAACGGAACCCACTACTTGAAGACTCTGTATATATATGGCGACAGTTATGTATAATTTATCTTTTTATTTATGCATGTTACCACAATAGTTTTATAATAATGTATGGTTCAAATATGTAACATAAAATATCCCGTGCAGAACAATACAAGTTTATTTTATTCATTAGACATTAATCATGTGGTTCAACCAGATGGCATGTCAAAGATTATATGACTTTTAGAGCAAAAACGATATTTAACTAATCATATATAAAAAAAACTAACCCTATATTGATATCCAACCCAGATAAAATATTTATTGTTTTGAATTAACTTATTATATTTTTTCCGATTCTATAGTTTTATAATATAACTAGATTTTGACCCGCCCTTTAAAGGGTGGGTATATTTTTTGTTTATAATTTTTATATATGTGTTATTTTCAATCATTTTGTGTTTATTATTAATTTAATTTAATTTAATTTTTGGTAACTATATTAGATATGTCAAATTGCATAACTATACACTTATATCATATGTATTTCAGAAAATATTTTTAAATTTTATTTTAAAAGTTTGTAACATATTATATTTTTTTAGTCATTATCTAACATAATTAGTCAAGCATATTTATTCAAAACACTGACTCGAAATCGATCAGAAAATCAAAGTTTCATACTCTATTGATCTGATCTATATACTCGAGCGTCTCTTAAAATATTATATCTAACAATCAATATCAAATTTATCCCGCACCAAAAATCAAACAAAATTCTTGAAAATGTTTCAAAAAGAATTTTTATGTATTTTGTTAAATATATATATATATATGTAGATGGGTTAATATGATTTTTACTAATTTTAAATAAAATCACATTTATTATTTTTTTATTTAAATAATCTATTTACGACATATTAAATTAAAACTCGTGAAATATATTAAAATAAATAATACTTCTACAATAATATTAAATACACTTAAAATATACTCAGAATTTAAATTAGCAAGCCTATCTGTTTCGTTTTAAATAATACTTCTATAATAATATCAAATACACATTAAAACTATTTATTTCAGTAAAAAAATAAAACAAAATACATCAGCCTATACTCTGATCTGTAAGATATATTTTAAGTTTTTTTAATGAAAATATATTATGATAATAAAATCTATATCTTTAGAGATTTTATTTCATAAATATTTGTATTCAAAGTGAGAATTAGTGTGCCTTGATGGTTTAAATTAAAATCTTCGTTTTTCCTCATACCAAAACACGTGTGTAGGGTACAACATAACATGGTCCATAAATAGGGACTATTCATATCATTGACAAACATACAAAAATTATTAGCTATCCTGCAAAATTTTCATCTGTTTATAATTTTAGTGTTTGTTTAATTAAATAATATACATGGATGGAGTTACAAAAAGTGAGCGTCTGTTATTAAGCAATATTGTTGGTTATTACATCACGAAAATAGTGGCTGGCTGTCAGTTATTAAAAAATTTAATTGGTGGTTACAATAAAAAAATATGTGTTGTTAAAATTATAAATGGACCAAACATTTATCAATTAGACATGTTGATGTTTTGATAGAATAGATAAATATTTGTAGATGTGTAATTTTATTTTAAAATTTTTGGTATCTTTTCAATCCACGGATTGGTTCCAATTCATTTTTGGTTTTATTCTTTACAAAGCATTAGAATTTGATTATTTAGTTATTAAAAAGGAATTTGGTTAGTTATGAATTAAGTTTTGATTTTCGGAAATATTTGTTCAAACTTATACCATATCTTATATAAAAATTAATATAAATATTTTTGATCATTCTGATATATTTGGATCGGACTGTTCATTAAGTTTGGTGTATTAGGTTTGAATAAGTATTTCTAAAAAACCAATAAAGAATAATTGTATTGAATATTTGAGAGGTTAATTAGAAAACCAAAGACATCAAACTAAAAACGTAAATATCGTTTCATTGTACAAAATTTTATAATTTGAAATTTTAAGGTTACTCTTGGAATACTTTATATTTAAGATTTTATGGTTCCTTTTGGAAATTCTCTCAGAAAATTGCAACCAATTCTTTTAGTTATGATGTTTACCTTTTCAAGTTTGATGTCTTTGGTTTTATAATTAACCTATCAAACATTTGATACAACTATTTTCTATTTTTTTTCTATTTTTACCAACAATGAACAAAATTTTAAATTGAGATTAATATATCTGATTTCAGTAAATTGAAAAATATTCAGTTAATATAAGAAAAAATTTAACAACATTCAAATGTTTTTAAGAAATAGTTTATTCAGTTTATATACTATTATACAGTATATGAGAATCATTTTTTTAAAGAATATACCTTCTATACATTATTCTATACAGAAATTCATTTAAGAGAAATTCTCTAGGATAGATCTAAAAATGTTTTTTTCACAAATATATACCTTAAAAATAAAATGACCAAAACAGACTTACATGTTTTATCAAAGATAAGTAAATATACACTTATACCCTTTGGGTTGACTAATTCTAGACATTTTTGTTTAGAGTTAAAGAGTGGGGTTTTGGGAATATGATTTCAAATTTAAAAAAAAAACTTAAAATTTTCATAATACAAAATACTATTTTGCTCATTTTAGTTTTTGAGATCTATTTTGCGATAAAAACTTAAAAAAGTCAAAAATTACCCATCATTTAAGTATGCAACTTGAAATATTTACTACTAGGTATTTTCCCGTGCTCATGCACGGGTATGAATATTTATAAAAGTCAAATTTTATAATAATTTATTGATATTTAGTTTTAGTTTTGAATAAATTTATATGTACATTTTTATATTAATAAATATTATATTATTCTAATTATACATATGACTTTGGATATATTATTGTAGGTTTAATTATTTTTTGGATCAATAGTTGGTTTGGTTATCAATTTGGTATATTGGATAATATTCATTTTTCGATATTACTATTTTGTGAACTTTCCTTTTTAATAAAGTCATATTATATACATATATTTTCGTTTTAAATTTGTTTTAAAATTTTAGAAATATTTCCTTTTTATTATTATATGTTATTTGGAAAAAGGTAAAAAAGAAATTAAATAAAAAAATTAATAATAAAATTAAAATCTAACAAATCATTGAGGATATCTATGTAATCAACCATTGTGAGAGTTAACGTGAGCATGACAAGTAGGAAACTGACTTCTCAAATAATATTATAGAGATAGTTACAAAAAATCATATTAAATCAAATTAATATTAATTAAAAATATAATTTCCAAAAAAAAATATATATATACCCGTCCTTTCAAGGGCGGGTCAGAATCTAGTGTTAACTTAAGTTTGAAGTTAACTTAGGCTGCAAGTTATTCCTAATGAGTTTAGGAAAAGTTACTTATATATTTCCTAATGAGTTTAGGAAATTAGTATATAAGGAGATACTATGATGTGGTATAACTTATGAGTTGAGGGCTTTAGTTTTTTGAGATTACGTTTCTAAAGCTTTGAGTGATTAATAAAGAGATTTGAGTTCTTGAGTTCTTGATCATTGTGTTAAGATTACAAGTTTGATTTCAATACAATATGTGTCTTATGAAGAAAGAGAAGAAGAAAGCACTGAAGAGAGAAGGTTTTGTTTTAATAACCACTGGAAATCTCAGTGAGTTGCCTGAAGAATTACTCCTAAAGATATTGTCATTCGTTCCAGCAAAACATATTGTGGCGACGAGTCTTGTCTCAAAAAGTTGGAGATATCTTTGGACTAAGGTGCCCAGGCTCACGTACGTTGCTCCGTATTACCCTGATAAGGCGACTAGATTCGTACGATTTTTAAAAGAGTCTTTGCTTTTACATCAGCCTCATGCTCTTGAAACCCTGCTCATAGACGCAAGTCAATGTCCATTGGGCATAGATATAAGACAGTCGTTGATTAGAACCGATGTCATATGCAACCTACGCGAGCTCGAGGTTGATGCTGGTGGTGGATTTATCAGATTGGCTTCTGTCTTGTTTAACTGCCAAAAACTTGCTGTCTTGAAACTCAGAGGCAGGATCAAAGTGAGGGTTCCTTCGACGGTCTGTCTCCCATCCCTTAAAACTCTGCACTTGTTGCGCTTAACGCTTCTCAAGAACGAATCCATTCATAAGATTTTATCCAGTTGCCCTCAACTATATGACCTCAGACTGCAACATGATGTTAAGTCAAAGTTGCAGATCGTAATGCCTTCGTTAGAGAGATTGACCATCGTAGAAGAAAGTATCTTTGGACCCACGCCTACTTTGCTGGATGATTATATTCGGAGTTTAGAGATAAGCACACCTTCTTTGAACTACTTAAACATTGAAGATTTGCTGTCTAGATTCTATGTGAGGGTTAGAATCCAATATCCATCAAACTTCGAGGTAATCTTTTTCTTTCTGTATTAATGGTGTAACCGTCACATAAATAAATAAAAAATCTTGTTTATTTATTGTTTTATTATAGGATACAAGCATCTACCGTCGGATTGTACAATTGGAGCTGAGTATGCGCAGGGACGTATTTGAAGAATTGCTTATACATTTGCTCCATCGTTCTATAAACTTATCGGTTCTCAAGATTAATAATGTAAATTTGTTTTAATATGTTTCTCTTCAGATTATCTTAAAATATAATGCATACGCTAACATTTTTTTGTACTCTGGTCTTAGAAATTCACAACCAGGGATTGCTGGAAGCCGCCTAGTTCTGTTCCGACATGTTTGCTTTCGACTCTTCAAACTCTAGAGTGGAGAGAATATACAGGAACATGCGCAGAAAAGGAGCTGGTGAGTTATCTCCTGAAGCATGCACTATGTTTGAAAACCGCAAAAATCATCACTGAATCATGTGGATTATTCAAGAAGATGAAGAAGGACTTACTTTCTATGCCAAGAGGCTCTACAACTTGCCGGATTGTGTTAAAGCAATGAAGTTGTTCGCTTGATAGAAATTTAGTCTCTACTGTTTCTAATGTTTTGCTTAAGATCTCACTTCCAAGCTAATTTTTTGTTGTCTATCTTCTTCCAGCTACTCTATTTGACCATTGAAAAAGTCATAAACTGCTCTTTCTGAAGAAGAACGCTTTCTTGGGTTACAAGGATAAACTTCAATTGCCTTTTGTTTTCCTTCTTGCTAAATGGTAACAATGCAACCAAAATTTAAGATTGTTATTTGTTAAGATTGTTATTATTACAAATATTTTTATATCTCTATAATATTAATTGAGAAGTCAGTTTCTTATGTGTAGCTCTCACGTTCACTCTCACGATGGTTGATTACATTGATACCCTTAATGAATTAAAATTGTTAAAATAATATTTTTTTTATTTAATTTCCTTTTCAAAAATTTCCAAAAATATATGTAATAAAAAGGAAATTTTTCATAAAGTCATAAAAACAAATTGAAAAAAAAAATCTGTATATATAATATGATTTCATAAAAAAGGAAAGTTCACAAAATAGTAATAATACATTTAAAAATATTTTTAAATAACATAAAATATACTTTTAGAGTAATAAAAATAGTTTATAATTAGTATTATTGAATTTATTTATTTATTTTCATATATTTAGTTGACTATAATAACTTTCAATTACAGAAAATTATCTATAAATAATATTTTACTTATATCATATTATTTTCAAATAAAATCACAATCTTATGTAGTGGTTATTTTTAAGAGATATTAAAAACTAAAAATAAATTTAACAATGAATCACTTGATCAAATAATTTTATCATTATTAAAATTATATTTTTTCTTAATATTAAATTTAATTTTAATTTTTAAATTGTTATGTTTGTGAAACTCAATATAACCATAATCAAAATACCAAAGCAAATCTGAATTCCCAATTTTAATATTATTTAAAAGAAATTTCAGTTTACATTGAATAAATCTAAAGCATAAAGTTATTTAGAATTTATAAATATTTTAATTTTTTAAAATATTCATATATGTTCATGAGGTTCCAAAAATGTATCAACTACTTATGCATGTAGCCTTTTATTGATCATAGGATAACTCAAAACATATTAAAAAATGAAAATAAATATTAACCAACTCTTACAATTTTAGTTCTTTTGTAAAATTTATATATATGCATGAGACTTTAGAATATTATCGTTATATTAATTTACGTATTTTGGAATCAGACACTTTAATTAATTTTTAATTCATTCTAAGCACAATATATCTTAAGTTATACATAATTTTACTAAAATATATTTACATATCTAAGACAACACCTACTATATGCAAATAAGTAATTAATAAAAAATTAATATATTTTAAAATATTACAGTTGAATTCAGAGATGTAATCTAATTTATCCAAATGATAACTAAATCAACCGTAAAAACAACAAAATTGACTAGATATAGGGAAATTGCCAGAAATAACACTTTCAAGATACCACTTTTCAATTTTACACTAACCAACTTTACCACTAAAATTTTAATACTCAAAATACTATTAGAATCTAGGGTTTTGGGGTTTTGGGTTTAGGATTGATAGTTTAGGGTTTAGTGTTGATTTCTTAGGGTTTAGGGTTTACTTTTTAGGGTTTAGAATTTAGGTTTAAGGTTTAGAATTGATATTTTAGGGTTTAGGGTTGATTTTTAGGGTTTAGGGTTTACTTTTTAGGGTCTAGAGTTTAGAATTGATGTTTTAGGGTTTAGGGTTAATATTTTATTTAATATTTATTTTATGTATATATATAAAGAATAATGATATAAGAGTCTTTTATCCTTTAATAAAATGTGTATTTTTGAAAATGTTCCTTTGTTGATGGTAAATATGAAAAGTGGTACCACCAAAATGGTATAATTGAAATTCTCCCCTAGATATAACATATATAAAATTAAAGTATAACTAAAGTAATATAATTTTATTAATATAAATGATACATACAAATTATAAATTAATTTAAAACTAAAACTAAATATGTAGTAATCAATTATTATCATATATTTACTTTAAAAATATTTATACCCGTGCATGATCACGGGAAAATCACCTAGTAGATACTATATATATATTACAACTTACTGTAATCTATCATAGCCACGAATCTTTCTTATAAAACTTGCACAAAGGAGTGCTAAAAGGGTAAATTAGAAACTCGCTATTCTAGTTAAATTTATTAATAATTATCTGAATAGCCATGCTCGTTTAGCTGCCGCAGGTTTCTGCAGCTGAGTCTGCGTTTGTTCATTTATTTGTTGTTCGTAGAGATTTGTTTGTTTAATAGACGCAATACATTGACGCAGACGCAGACGCATGAAGATGATTTAGTTTAATTTTCATAAAGTTATAGGGAATATTATAAGTTAAGATTTTTTATGATTTTTTTAAAATAAAATTTATATATTGATTTTTTGTTTATTTTATAGTTTAATAATATATATAAGTTATTTTATTTCTTAACGATATAGAAATTTATAATTCTTCAGTTTATATTAAACTTAATCATTCATATAAATAACTCACTATAAGCTCTCATAATCTGTATATTTAAGTTTTAATATTTTTATTTTAACTGATAATATAGTTTCAAAGGAAAAATATAAGTATTTTTATATAACACGATTTGAGGCTCTTATAGAAAATATTTATAATTAAACACGAACATAATAAATTGTATTTATAGGTTTATAAAATTATTATGAAAAAAAGTTCTCTAATTTTTCCTTAGGCCCCTAAGCCAAGCAAGGCTTCGTCTCTTTCACCCATTGTTTGAACATCCGCAATGGTGGATTTTATTGGAGTCCTTAGAAAAAGTATTTTTTAATTTTTTTTAATTATTATGTTTTCATTTTTAGATTAAAAAGAGAGAGAAAAAAAATCCAACGAATCGCGGGCTGCCATATATCGTAAGGGCCCGTAAATAGTTCAAGGATTCACTAAGAAAAAAATCATTATTTAAGGATTTTAAAGACTGAATCCTCAGATTTTGGTGGGATCCAGTGATTATTTAATTATTTTTTCTCTAATGATTTCATTTTAAAGATTCTCATTGCGTATGCTATTAAATCCGTTAACCATGTGTGTTCTCTAAATTCTTATTAATTTTTATCTTGGCTTTACGGTCTGTGTTTTATATATTGTGGGTGCGGACTTCATTTTTTTATGTAACAGGGTCTAAGTTCGAGCTTTCAATTACCCGTCAAAGAAGCATCAATTCTTGATTATGTTATAATGAATGTATAACTTTGACCATCGTTTCAAAATACGCACTTAGCTGAAGCTGTTTATAATTAAGATGACCAAATCTTATAAATGTTGTAATATTAGTGAAGGGGAAAACTGAAACAAAGCAGAGCTAAGCAAATTGAAAACCAAGGATATTGTAGTTTACACTTAATGACTTATATACTTCGCATAGACAGTTCTAGTCGTGTGTTACATAATATTCTTGTTCAAAACACTAATCCAAGTAACTACCAAGGAACATCTGAATCAAGAACAACAACTCCAATTAACTTCCAAGAAGCTCATTTAATGACAGCATCAGTAATCTTGTTCTCTGCGACTACAATCTGCTTCAAGCATTGTGACTTCATAACAAAAGCCTCCAATTCATCTGCCAGAATCAATCAACAACTTGGAATGTCTAGATTCCTCAACTTCACACAGATTATGTTCAGAGAAACCAACACCAAATCTGTCAAGTTCTTGCATCCTCTCAAATCCGACTTAACCAAGCTACTGAAAAAAGCTAACATCAAAACGTCAGTTTCAGTTTACTTTACCTCCCCCAAGTGATGTACTAACGTCGCCATAAAACCTGGTTCTCAAACTGCATTGTAGCTACGCAAAGAAAGCTCTTCAAGACTCCAACAAAAGCTTTAAGCTAAGACTTATAGACTGTAACATGTCACAAAGTAACATCTTGCAAGATTAAGAGTAGATAAAGATTTGAAATATGCAGCACGAGAGATGACATGTTCGTCCAGTAAATCCATACATAGACGTAAATATAGCGTCTTCAAAGTATTATTGCATCTCGAATTGTTCATGAAATTAACTAAACCATATTTGTTACCTCCATCATATATTAAAAGAGACTTGAGAGATTCACAAATCTCTGAAACTTGCAGCAGAACCGCATCAACAATACTTCTTTTTCTTTAGAGTCATTATCTGAAAGACAAACCTTATCACAGTCTGGGACCAGTTCCAGTAGCAGTACCATCTGTGCATTAATCTTCTCCCTTCTTAACTATAATCCAAACCTTAGTAATGAATTAGCAATTAATCAACTGATTAATATCAAAAAAAAAGTGTTGTGAAAATATGTAAAATTCTAAGTTACTCGTTCTGTTAAGCTGGCTATATGTTGTTTTACCACCGGCGAGCTCTAACATGAACATAAAGCTTCTCGTACTTTTTAGAACTTCTGGTCTTCTTCTTCGTTGAGCTTTTAGACTATAAATACTGTTAGGAATATGTGACAAGGATTTATCAATCACTGGCTTGATCAAATGTTAACAAAACATAACTTGTATCTCCCTTGTTTCCGAGTTATTTTCTCTTGCGAGACCGAGAATCGCTCCAATAGGGCTGAGTTAGAAGAAAAAGTCAATGCCCGAGTGAAGCAGCGGTGGAGAGATATTAAACCGATTCCGGTAACGGCCAGTGCTTGAAAATACAATGACCACGAATCAGTGAAACGGAGAAGCTCCACTGCTTGGGTAGGTGGAAGTTCAAGCAACGACATGAAACAACCGGAGTTCTCTGGAGTTAGCATCGTTACTTGCCAAAACTGCCGCGGCCGAAGAGATTCAAGACCTATTGCTTCCTAGAAAGGCCTAACACTGCCGCGGCCGTACATAAACGGTAACGATTCAGAACAACAACATCGGGAACTTAGAATCTCATAGGAAACCCCCAAGAAGTGAGAGAAAGAGCAGAACTCTGAGGATGGCTTTGAGAGGAGGAAATCGCTCAAATGGAGGAGAACGAAGAATGGGAAGAACGGAAGCGCTCAGAAAGTGTTATGGCTGCTGGATAACGGACCATGTTAAATTTGCCGAAAGCCCAAGGAGCCCATCCCTATCGACACAGCTTTAATGAAAGGCAAAAGATGACATGTGTTAAGCCTAAGTTAACTGAATTAATGATCTGGCATTACATCATTACATGAAGGATGAAAAGCTTATTTTATATAATAAGATTTAATGTCTATATTATTTATTAAAATATAATCATAAAAATTTATAAAAATAAAATATGAATTAAATAAAACATTCGTAGCGTCTGCTAAATTAACAACACTAATATGTATCTAGTGTCAGCGTTCAGTGATTTGGATTCTCCTAATCTGTGACTCAAATATGAATTAAATGAAAACAATCGTAACGTTTGCTAAACTAACAACACTAATATGTATCTAGTGTCAGCGTTCAGTGATTTGGATTCTCCTAATATGTGACTCAAATATGAATTAAATGAAAACAATCGTAACGTCTGCTAAACTAACAACACTAATATGTATCTAGTGTCAGCATTCAGTGATTTGGTTGTGTCTGTGTCCTACGACTGTGTCTGCAAAACAAATAACAATCAAACGAACATGACATAGTCATAGAAATAGACTCAACCGCAGCTGCATGAAGTTAAATTTACCAAACAAAAAGCACTATCAAGTTGTCATGTTCTTATTAAAATATATTATTTGTTCTCAAAAGATTACAAAAAAAATTATACATTAACTGAGATAACTTTATCTACTTCTTAATTATATTACAAAATGATTCAGAATATTCAATAACAACAATATGATTTGCCAATTATGATGATTTAGTTTTTTTCTGTAAATTCATATAAGGTTTCAAAAACTTATTTCTTTATTTTATTTTTATATTATTTTTTGTTTATGCAACTTCAAACCGGTCATCATTTTAGTTTTTTATATTTTGAAATAATATATATCCAATTGTATTGAATGTTGTAAAACAAAAAATATAGATACACATCTAAATTGAAGAACCAAACTAAATTGAAGGAACAAAACTAGTTTGGTTTAACCTAATTAAAATAAAACAATTTTGGTTACATTTGGAGGAATATATGTAACTCATATCCCAAAATGAATAAGTAACCCAATCTAAATTATTATACTTAATGATAAATATATTATTATTTATAGTGATATTCTTGATTTCTTCTATCGATGGGAAGTTCATGCTTCATTCGTTTTGGGCCAGAATCGACTTAGTTCTTTATACACACACGTATATATATATATATATATATATATATTTTGTTATACCTATGTAATTTGAAATATATCTAGTTAAATGTGATATTTATTATAGTCATCTTAAAATAAAAATAGTATTTTCATTTTTCTCTCTCAGTATGTTATATCTAGATGCTATTTTAAAATTCAAAACTGAAATTAACATGTAGTTGTGATATCCGAGTGTAAAATCTAAAATTAACAATAAAATCAAATAATATTTAAGATGCAATGTTTCTAGATGTAACATCTGAATACAACAGTTAACAATAAGACCAACTATGCAATGTCTCTAGATGCAGCATCTGATTACAACGTTTGGCTACAAAAACGACCAAGTTAATTTAATGTGTAGTAAAATTTTGAGTAGATGAACCTGGTTCTAAATCATTTGATTTCACAAAAGGTAAGGAAGACTATGAGAAGAATTCAATCTAACTGAATACAAAAAAAAAAAGTTGACCAAAATATTGAGTTGATAACTCTGAAAGGTTGTTAGAAATCTCTTGAAGAGTCATCATTTATATTCGTTACATTTATGTTGCTTTGTGTATATATATGATGAAGTATAGTTGAAAAGACTCATCTCACACCTTTTGCTAATTCAAGCATTTTTCCAGATTTTTGTTGAGTTTCTCCCTTTTTATTT
This sequence comes from Eruca vesicaria subsp. sativa, assembly GCA_932364175.1. Classification (NCBI taxonomy): domain Eukaryota; kingdom Viridiplantae; phylum Streptophyta; class Magnoliopsida; order Brassicales; family Brassicaceae; genus Eruca; species Eruca vesicaria. The sequence continues at coordinate 110,046 of CAKOAT010055267.1, forward strand.
GTTGCTCTGGTTTTGTTTGTCATTTATATAACTTTTGGAGAGAAATTTAAAAGAAAAACATCTTTGTTGTTTACCTCTGAGAGATATGGACAAGATTAGTAGGCTGCCTGATGAACTGCTAGTGAAGGTGTTGACATTTCTTCCAACAAAAGAAGCTGTGTCCACTAGCATTTTATCGAAGCGATGGGAGCATCTTTGGATGTGGTTGCCAAAACTTGAGTATGATGATCAACGCTACTCAGAGTCTGAACGCAAGAAGCTACGGTGTTTCATTGTCAGAAGTCTACCTCTACATAAAGCCCATGTTATTGAAAGCTTGCGTCTCAAGCTAAGTCATTCACATTTTAAACCTCATGTTATCAAATGGATCGTTGCAACTGCCGTTTCTAGGAACGTGCAGGAGCTGGATATCTCTTATTCTGCTTATCCGGAGAAGTTAAACATATTGCCAAGTAACTTGTATACCTGCAAATCACTTGTGATTTTGAAACTCGGTGATCGGATTCTCTTGGATGTTCCTCCAATGGTTTGTCTTCCCTCTCTGAAGACTTTGCAACTTCAAGCAGTGGCATACTTCAATGAAGAATCTCTTCAACGACTTCTATCTAATTGCCCTGTTCTTGAAGAACTAAAACTGGACATATGGGAGAATGACAATAAAAGGAAGTTTACTATTATTGTCCCATCTCTGCTGAGTTTTTCACTCTATATACCCTATGATTATAATGTTGATGGGCTTGTGATAAATACTCCTTCCTTAAAGTATTTCAAACTAAGGGTTCACAGTAGTAACAATCCCTACTGTTTGGTTGAGGATATGCCTAACTTGATCGAGGCATATATAGATGTTGAGTTCCCTAATATCAAGAGTCTTATTGGATCAATCACATCTGTCAAGCGTCTTGAAATATGCTCAGAGGTAATAATTGATTTTTTCATTTATCAACTCATTTAAAGATCTCCTCTGTTTATAATTTTCATTTTGTGTCCAGGTTGTGTATGAAGAAGGAATTGTATTCAGCCAGCTTGAGCATCTGAAGCTATGTAGATGCAAAGACTGTACATCGAATCTACTTGTCAGACTACTCAAAGATTCTCCTAACTTACGAGTACTTGACCTTTATGAAATGATTGTAAGTATCTTTGTCAATTAATTTTTTTTTCTTTTGGGGCAACATTATGGTTCTAATCTAATTTCTTGTGCTTGATCTCAGGATCATTACTATTGTGGCAGTATCCCGTGGAATCCACCAAGTACTGTTCCTGCATGCATGTTGTCGAGTCTACAAATTTTTAACTGGTCGGCATACTCAGGAGTACCGGGAGAGAGAGATCTTGCGATTTACATGTTGAAAAATGCAAGTCACCTAAAGACTGCAACAATCTTGTCTGAAGAATGTGATATTCCGGAACTTGTGATGCTAAAGGAGTTGGCATTTTCTTGCAGAGCTTCAACAACATGCGAATTCATGTTTGATTGCAGCAAAGATAACATTTATTTTGATTGAGGACACTTCTCGCACTCATATGTTTTTTTTCAACTATAAAAGCTTGCATCTAAAAAGAACACATATACTTGTCTCGATCGATTGTTCAGTTAAACACACAAAGTATGTTTGTATGAGTTTTAAGTTATTTGATAATTTGTAATATTTTCAAGTTTATTTTTACCCTTTAAATACTAAAACTTAATATTTATATTTTCTTCAGATTCAGTCTTGCTTCAGATCACCTAACCATCCAGTTTTTTTCTTGGGCTCTGTCTCGTACATGCTCTGTTTTTTCACTTGTTTTTTCTTCGTTTCTCGTCTGCAGTGGGTGATCAGATGAATTGATGTTTAAGTTATTATCCTTTCTGATGATGTATCCACTAGCATTGTGTCAAAAGTGATATAATGGAATACTATCGATATCGTGACAAGGATTCACTCTATGATAAGGATTAGGTCCTTAGTTCGTATGTAAACAATCCTAATCTTGTTAGATAACTTCTCTATCTATCATATCATAGAATCATGATTTATTTTATTTTTTTGGCTTAGAGGCTTTCAATATAAAGAATCATGAATTAGGTTTCATTCTTGATGAACAAGGACGGTAGGGTTTAGGTTTTTTTCAACCTTCTTCAGAAGAATATTTGTTTGATCTGACACAAACACACACCCAGGTTTATATACTTTTGGTCTAGTTTTCAGATATTCGACACTTGATAAAGAAATATACTGAAAGCGTTCTAGCTTATGTTGGAGTTCAAAAGAGTAGTTTCCATGAAGATAGGTGCGTTGGCTCTTGAGAATATTTTCTTCACTACCTGCTAAATATGTTCTGACCACAATGTTTTCGTCAAAACGATAACAACATCTTTGGATCGTGATTTAAAATATCTAAATAGAACTATATAAAATATGATATCAATAATATCTACACATCTAAGAAGAAACTAAACAAATCCATTTCAAAATCTTAAATATTGACTATGGTCTAGTAGTAGTTTGCATCAGAAAAGGAGTTGTGATGTTGGTCCAAGCCACGGATCAGTTTCTTTCTAATGCGCAATTATTAACTTAACATTTGACAACGCATAGATAGATTTTTTACTTATGGCCCAGAAAAAGTTGATATGTTAGTCATTGCATAAGTTGGATATAACCCCATATCAATAATTCAAAAACTCAGAGTAATCTCGAAACGGATACCCAAATTACTAGTAAAGCTTGTAATAGGCTTAAGAATATTTTCTTTGTCCAATAGGACTATGACAAAAAAGATGTGTGATATTTCGAGCACGTGGTGCGCGTGTGACTTGAAGAGGCGCATTTTAGCTTCCCAGCGGGAGGGAACGGTTCTCTTTGTCCATTTAATTGGGTCGAGAACCATTTCAAGGATTAGGGTTCGTCTCTGGTGATTACTCCGTCACTGGGATCGATTCCACTTCAGGTATTATATAACTATCATTATGATTTTCGTTTGTATTTGAAAGCAATAGGCTCACAAAATCATGTAAAAAAATCTCTGTTTTCTTATGTTTCTGGATCTGAAGAAGCTGCTGAGAAGGTTTGAGTAATAATGGGGTTGGATGGTATGGATAGGCTAAGTGATCTACCTGATGCACTTCTCCTGAAGATACTCTCCTTACTGCCTACGAAACAAGTTGTGTCAACAATGCTTTTGTCAAAAAGATGGCTTTCTCTTTGGATGTTTGTGTCAAGACTTGAATACAGTGATGATGATATGTACCAAGATGGGAGGTTCTTGCGGTTTCTCTACAGTTCCTTGCTCTTGCACCAAGCTAAGGTTCTTGAGAGTTTTTCTTTGAAACTTGGACAGAACTCTAGGGATATAGATCTTGGAGTATGTGTTACACCTGCTCTTAATCGCTCTGTGCGTGAGCTGATTATCGAGATTGATACTTCTTCTTCTGATGAAACTCAGTTCATACTTCCACGGAGCTTGTATACAGGATCTAGAACGCTTGTGACTTTAAAACTACAGAATGCCGTTCTTTTGGATGCTTCGGAGACGGTTTCTTTCCCTTGTCTTAAAACTCTGAGCCTTATATCAATGAAGTACCCTGGTTGTGAGTTTATCAGCAAGCTTTTGTCAAGCTGTCCTGTTCTTGAGAACCTGTTTGTGGTCAAATGTCTCGGTGACAATGTGGCGCTTCTGGTAGTTAGAGTGGCTTCTTTGAAGTTTCTAACCGTGCGTACCACATCAGAAGTAGGGTACAATCACGGGTTAGTGCTCGATGTTCCTTCTTTGGAGTTCTTGGACATTATTGATTATACAGATGGGTTTTGCGTCGTTGAGAAGATTATGCCTTAGGTTAGAGAGGCTCATCTTGATGTGACTTATGGTCATCCTCAGCAGCTTCTTGCTTCCCTACCTTCACTCGTGCAGCTCTCGTTATGTTTAACGACTACAATGGTAATGCCTTCTTCACTATACACAAGTTTATTGACATTCTTTGTATCGAATCAGTCATAGTTTACATCAATATTATATATCTTATGTGTAGGATGCACATTTCGATGGAACAATATTTGGCCAGCTTGAACAGTTGAAAGTATGTACTTGCGAGACCGAGTGGTTGGATCTACTTATGCGTCTACTCAAAGCTGCCCCTAAACTAAGGTTTATCGTCCTTGAACTGGTACATATACGCAAAACCCAAACTGCTGCAAAGATCCCTGGTTTTATATTTTTGAAGTTCTAACTCTAATATACTTCTCTTCGCTTTTCAGTCTAAGATCCATGGCATTAGAACTGAAGATCCGCTCATGTGCTGGAACAAACCGAGTCGTGTTCCTGAATGTCTATTGTCTAGTGTTGAATATTTGGACTGGAGGCAATACCAAGGAACAGAAGAAGAGAAGCAAGTGGCAAGATACATCTTAGGAAACTCTGGTCGTTTAGGATTCGCAACTTTCTATCCCAAATCGAAAAATCCTGTGAAGAATCTGCAGCTGCTCACGGAGTTGTCAATGTCACCAAAGAGGTCTTCAATCTGTCAGCTTGTGTTCCGTGGGAATTACAATCCTGCCTGACTCCAAGTGAAAAGACTTAGTTTCTTCCAAAAGTTCCATGCTTATTTGGATATCTTGAATGTTTAATTCTAATCTCAGAATAACTGTTACCTTTTGCTTTTTGGTAAGTATTGTCATCCTAAAGTTGAACATTGATGAAAGAGAAATTGGCATGGCTGCCCCTAAGTTTGCCCATAATTTGTCTATTGCCTATGTAACTATTAGATATTTTCAGTAGACAATTTTACTCTCACCTCACAAATCGGCGAATGATGTCGCAAGTCAGACTCCACTCTTTTGTCTGTTGTACAACTTCACGTCTCTTCGATTTCCCAATCTCTCTCTTTACACGCGTGATAAAGCGTTTTTTGTACTTTCGCGATCTTCGATGTTTTAAAAATCGCATTCATTCATCTGAAATTCCCAACCACTCTCCCGCATCTATAACATTTTTCTGTAATTTTTTTTCAATCTCCACTCTTCATCACCATGGAAGAAGTTCAATTGCCTCCTAGAATGTTCGCCTTCAGCGAAGAACCCGTCGGGGATCGCATCAACTCATACCACAAGATTAAAAAGACGGAGTTGATTCTTGGAAGCACTTGAAGCCGATGAGTTAGAGTTTCTTCGAAACTCTACTTTTGGCAAGATCCTTGCAATTGACGAGAACCCACCTTTCTCTGGTGCATTTGGTCAGTATGTTATCGTTAGGCTTCTCAAAGTCGGTATGAAATACGAGATTTGGTTCTTATTCGCTGGGAATCCGATAAGATTTTCCCTTCGAGAGTACGCCATTGTTACTGGTCTAAACTGTGGGAAGCTCCCTGAACCAATGAAGAAGAAGAAGAACCCTTTGAAAGAGAAGTTGTATTGGAATGAACTGTTTGGTTCACTTAAGTTCTGCACCATTGAGACCATCGTTGATATGTTGAAGAACAAAGTTGTTAAAAGCAAGGAGACCCGGTTAAAGTTTGCTTGCCTTGCTATAACTTCATCCATCCTCTTCCCGTCGTCACACTCTCCTCGCATCATCCCGGAGCATGTTGAAATGATTAGAGATCTCGGAGAATTCTTAGCATATCCATGGGGTCGAGTTTCATTCCACACGCTTATTACTTCTATCACCTCCAAGGACGAAGTAGCCTTATCTCAAGCATCTGTAGCCATTTGCGGTTATGTTGATGCAATACAGCTAGTTCTTGTTGCTGCCATTCCATAGCTAAAAGAGGAGATTCCTCATTCTGAGCGAGTAGTGATTATGGAATCGGATAGCGACGCTGAGGCTTCTGATTGCCCCGCTCCGACTGAAGTTGAAACTACCACCACTGGCCTGCCTGCTGCTAACCAAACAGTCAAATTCTGTGTCATCCCGGGCCATGCCAAGAACATTGATACCGAGTGTCAGGTAGTTACTGCTCTCTTGGTTTATATGATAGAATCCCCTCCCTCGTAAATGTTTAAATGTTTCGTTGCTTGATCGCTTTGACAAAAGTTGCTTAGTGTATACTTGCTAGGTTAAACTATTTGTTAGCCGCTAAACTCTTATCGTTAACACTGTATGTTTTCACTTTAAAACTACATGTTAGCTGCTAAACTTCAAACTTTATGTTCGCAAAGTGTTAAATCCACCGTTAGGTGCTAACTTCTTTTCTAGTTGCTTAGCTTTAGTTGCTAAGTTTATTTTCGATATGTTGTAGGTTAGCTGCTAAATTCCCTATACTTTCATGTCTTTAGCATTACTATATCTGTTAGCAGTTAACCCTTCTATTGTCATTGAATTTTAACGAAATTGTATTACTTTTCCATCTATCACTCATGTGGATATTTCTTCCATTTTTTCACAGTTGCCAGTCAAGTGCATCCTCGACGAACCTTTTGAGGAATGGTCTTCTGGTTTAGATTTCACTTGGTGTGATGAACCTGAAGTTCCTCTTGTATCCGATATGCTCGCTTTGATATCTAAAGGGTTAAGTTTTAGGAGGGAGATGTTTAATGGTGGGTTGACCGCAACCGAATTATCACGGATGAGGTCTGTGAAGAAGTCTAAGGACAAAGACACTAAGGATAAATTTGATAAGGAACCTGTTGTTGATGTAGCAGATGTTGGCTCCTTTCTGGAGAGGCCCAACCTTTTCTCTGCTTAACTAACTAGTGAGCTCAGAGGTTTGGGTCAGCGCATTGAGCAAGCACTCGAGACGAGGTCATCGCATCATGTATCTCTTATACAGTCAACCATTTCCAGAGGACTTCAAGAAATCGAGTCGAAGATTTCGGCTTCCATCGCGAACCAACTCAACCTCATGGAAAGGGCCTTAATCAAGTCTGTTGTAGATGCCATTTCTAAACTCCCCTCAGCTTCATCTGTAATCCCTGAAGCTACCGCCCCTGTGAATGTAACAGAGACCGGAGAGGATATTGTAATGACCTTTGTCTTTGTTAGTTAGAACAACAGAGGCAATGATGAAGCTTTTGTACCAGACCGCACTCCAGCTGTACTTGCTGACAGCCTCATAAATGACGTTCTACTTGATCTCAATCCACGTAAGGATACTAAATCTCCCGTTCACCGAAATGATGTTGAGCCCACTGTCGGCAATCAAACCGATGTAGAACCACCTACAGAATTAGCGGATAGTCCAACTCGTGCTTCGGTAAGCTTCATTCTTTACTTTAATTGTAGATAATCCCTATGTGTGACATCTAATGATCAGTATTCGCAGGTTGCTTCTAATGATCTTATTAGCCCTCCAGCTCCCACAAACGACCCCCCCCCCCGTGATGATCCCCCTCATGAATCCCCTGCTGATGACGGAAATCACCTTGACGATGTCCGAGCACATGTCGATGTCGTCATCCAATCACTCCCGACTTTGGATTCTGCTGATGAAGTTGAGTTGGAGGAGGTAATCTTACAATTTTTTACCCACCCCCTAATCTTTTTGATATATAAGCTGAGTTCCCACATTGCTGCTCCAATTACTAGTTGTTAAATCTTCTCGAAATGCCGTTTTTCTCTGGGACTCTCGCAGGAAGATGTATCTGCAGACAAGAATGATGAGATTCTGATAACTGATGTTGTAGCTGCCAAAGAGTTTGTTGGTCGTGCTCCTGAGACTCGGAGGAGTAAAAAGGCGAGGACTACACTAGTTGGCCTTCAAGACTACACTTGTGATCCCAAATTAACAGCAGGTCTGGCGATCGATCCTGAAATCGATGTCATATTCAATAAAATGGAGGAAACTGTCAACAAGACCTCGTAAGCAATCCTGATTCTTAGCATACAAAATCTAATTTGTTCGCTAACAATCACTCTACGACAATTTGTTCGCTAACAATTACATCATATTTGTTAGCGAACAAATTGTTCATATTCTTAACATACAATTTATAATTTGTAAGCAATCCAAATTCTTAACATACAAAGTCTAACTTGTTCGCTAACAATATACTCTAAAGGTTTTGTTCCAATTTTTTTGCAGTGGTGTGATTTTTCGTAGTGGTTTCACCGTCACCCCGGCTGTCTTTTGCGATATAGGATGCCATTCGACGTTCCTACCTTCCGGAGTGAGAATCTCTTTTCCTTCTTTCTTGCTTTGGATGTTAAATTTTTCTCTCAATTTTCATAAATAAAATGTATAGGTGGTGGACGCTATGATTCACTTTGTGTGTCGCCGTTCTCCGCATCCATCAAATGTTGTCATTTGCGAGACAATGCTCCCAGTTGCTGTTATGAAGCATCACAATCGTTTCACGAAGACTTCATTGATTGACCGTGTTAAGCTTAAGTTTTCGGATGTCCCACTTTTAAAATCCGCAAAGTTTACTCTTCACAGCCTCTATTTCCCCTTCAACCTTGACCAGCAGCACTGGGTTGGCGTCTGTGTTGACACTAGAGCGGCCACACTACATGTTCTTGATTGTAACACATCCCTCCGCACTGACAACTCGTTGAAGAAAGAGCTTACCCCTATCGCCAACATGATCCCCTACATCCTACGGTATTTTGGTTATATTGAAAAGGGGATGCCCTTGATTCCATTTGCTGTTTCTAGATGCAAAGGTATCCCTCAGACCAAAAGCCCGAACGATTCAGCTGTTATATCCGTTCTGTTGATTGAAGCTCACGCACAAGGTGGTGTCGCTGCTTGCAAAGCAATCTCTGCTCGTGTACTTCCGGACGCGGCGAAGCAACTTCCCGTACAAATGTATCGAGACTTATGTTAGACTCTTATTATCCTAACTATCATCACTGCTCTCCTTCTTGGCCGTATTGCCACTACAACCTTATCTCCTTTTTTTTTGTTGGAATTCATGATGAAATGATCAGAACTTTGTTAAGACCTTGTTTCGTTTATTAGTTTTTCTGGCTCCTTATCTATGTTAGCTTCCAACAGACAAGAATTACATCTAAGAAATGTATTAACGGATATCATATGCACATGTTTGCTAGTAAAATTGTTACCCTAACTGGCTCACTCTAATTTTGCCTTAACTTTTTTCTTAGCGGCTAATACTACACGAGTCCAACACATTCACAATTTTAAAGTTTACAAAACAAAATTTAGACTTCACCAAGCTGATCAAAGACCAAGTATAAGATTTCTCTCCAATTTCATCTAAGAAATGTATTAACGGATATCATATGAAGATGTTTGCTAGTAAAACAGTTACCCTAACTGGCTCACTCCATTTTGTCTAAAACAAAATTTAGACTTTACCAAGCTGATCAAAGACCAAGTATAAGACTTCTCTCCAATTTCATCTAAGAAATGTATTAACGGATATCATATGAAGATCTTTGCTAGTAAAACAGTTACCCTAACTGGCTCACTCCATTTTGTCCCTAACTTTTTTCTTAACGGCTAATACTACACGAGTACAACACATTCACAATTTTAAAGTATAAAAAACAAAATTCAGACTTTACCAAGATGATCAAAGACCAAGTATAGGATTTCTCTCCAACTATCGAAAAAGTATACATCGTACTTATTCACATGTTTTATTTCTAAGTCTACATAGTTTTAAGTGCTAGTTTTAACATCTATTACTAAACCATATTACCCTTAGTTCAATACTTCATTCTCATATATCACTAGTACTTCATTACTTCAATACATCACTACTCCTAATATACCATTCTCAAGATACCCTGTTTAACTCAACCTATATTATATCCTAACTAATACTTATATAATTTAAAACAAGACTTAGCTGGTAACATAAGATAATAAAAACGATTTCATTACATTGTTTGAGGGAGTTCTCATTCATTCCCTAAATTGCACATACATATTCGCCAACATGGGATTCTTTGGGGAACTTAGTATAGTACATAACAAAAGGAGGTCGCCTCAGATCTGACCATTACAAAAGATACACTACAAACCGCTCACCCCTACATACATAATCTTGATTTTCCGCTTTATATAGGCATCTTACACGTGACCTTGTTATTGTTAGTGCCTCCACACCTTCTGCATTTCCTCCCACGCTTGAACACACCCATTGACTGCATGTCATCACGTTTTAACCCGTTAATACACGCCCACAATATTTTGCTACGTAAAAATTATATCATCTGTAATTAGTTAGAGTACAAGTGAACAAACTACCCATCAATATCACCACTAACCAGCAATCATAAAGCTTAGCCAAGTAAGATGTTAACAATAATTTGAAGAATACTTACCCTGAATTCTCCACGAGCTGTGATCCTACTCTTTCTCGGCCTACCTGGTGGACGGCGGGTTGCTGGCGGGAAGAGTAACCCATTCTCTCCTTCGCCACCTAACTTAATTGTCGTGATGTTGGTGTGGTCAACTGGGTTGATGCTTCCACTGTACGCCATTGCCTAGTACGCTTTGCTGTAAACCGGGCCGACTTTACTCTCCACAGACTCTTTAGCATAGATTCCCGCAGCAACAGCATGAACACATGGGATTGCCAGCGTTTCAAACTCCTTGCAAGAACATATTCTATTCAGAAGATCGACTCTTGAATACATACCATTACCATCCACCACCTCATACTCACCTTCTATGATGTGGTTGACACCATATCCTGATCCCGCGTTGAAGTTTTTTCGCCAAGATCTCATCCACCTTTTGTGTAGCTTTCCGACGTTTTGTGCTGCCGCCTCACGTCTTGTTGAGAACCATCCCATCATCATTGATCTGATATACTCTAGCAGTGGTACAATTGGATACTCCCTTGCCTCAGATAGTGTCGCGTTCAGAGATTCAGCTAGGTTACTTGTCATTATGTTGTACCTTGCACCCTCAAAGTGTGATCTAGCCCAATGCTCAAGTCCAATCCTTATCAGGTAATCAGCACACGCGATGTCAACAACCTTGATCTCGTTGAAGTGCATGTAAAATCCTCCCTTCTGTATGCTCTAGCTGCTCTCACTATAAGGTAAAGAAGATGTCTATTTTTGAAGATTGTCTGAACATTCCTTTGTAAATGTAACAGACAAGCGCAATGCTTAGCGGTAGGATAAATCTGTTAACAACCAAACAAATTTTTAGCGTCGAAACCAGTTGCTTAACTGAAGAGAAATTACTAAATTTTTTAAATAATCTTAAACGATTGCTTCCTTTCTAAGTCCAGAGTAGATTGCAGTGTGTCTGTCAGAGACGAAGACTAGCTCCTCTGCATCAGGAACTACGGCAAGGAGCTTTTTGAAGAACCAAGACCATGATTGGTCATTCTCGCTATCCACCACCCCAAAAGCAATTGGGAAAATTTGGTAGTTGCCATCTTGTGCACTTGCTATGAGTAAACAACCTGCGAATTTTCCCTTCAAGTGTGTCCCATCAATGATGATCACCTTTCGTATAAAGGGTAACCCTTTGATGCTCGCTCCAAAAGAGAGGAAGAGGTACTTGAATCTTTGGACTGTTAATTGTCTCCAATGCAATTATAGTACCAGGATTTGCAAGAGCCAATTGTTGGAGATACGATGGCAAAGTGTTGTAAGCCTCCTCCGGATTGCCACGACCATTCTCTGTAGCCTTCTCCCGTGACCTCCAAGCAGTCCAGTAGGATATCGAGACATTGTGTTCTGTCCTCATCATCTCCCTCAAAGCACCTGGTCTCGGCCCACTTCCTGTCCCAACATACTTGCTCCTCATCAAGCTACCGACAATTGAGGACGTCGCATGCCTCCTAAACTGCCCTCTCTCGTCAACCGTGCAACAGTGATGAGGTTCCAATGTCTTGATTTCGAACCTGTTGGACCCAAATATCTTACCAGCATACACACGCCATCCACAGTTAACCCCACTACATTCGAGCACCACTTTACTTGGCTCAGACCTCCTAACAAAGTAGTTGTACTTTGTAGCCAGCACATGGAGGGACATGTGGACCTTGAACGCCTTTCTGTCTACAAATACTTGCCCCACGTAGAGATGTCCATTGTTCCCCATGCTCTCCCCTATTCATGATAACATTTGGTTTTAGCTGTTATAAATTTTTAGTGTCTCTTAACATATATTTTGTTTCGTTAACAGCTAACAAGTTTATTACTCCATAACTACAGACTTACCCAGATATTTACATTCCTCACCATCACTGTCTCCCACCATGTTAGCTTCTAACTCTAGGTCTCCTCCATCTGACCCACTGCCCATCTCGATGTTTGGCATCTTAACACGATCTCTGTTGTCAGCAATGTCTATCCCCTTCCCTTTGTCAGATGTGCCAATCCTTTGACCATCAATAGCACTACTATCACCTAACCAAAACAATCAGAGTATAATAACAGTTAGTTAGTCATTGTTTCTCTAAATTTTAATCTTCTTTTATTCACAAAATCGGAAGCTCTGCAAACCTACCAAGGACCAACGCCAAGTTCGCATCCTTCTCGGATGGTGATGATACTTCTGCCAGCCTAACTATCCCATCACCATCTCCTGTTATTACTACCATCGTCTGACGTATCTGTCTCGAATCTGATGTCATCAAACTCATAGATTGGTTTGTTGACTTCATCCCTTGTTAGTCTTATAGCGTTCCTCTTTATTTCGTGCATCTGTTCCTCACTGCATATTGCCAACAACTAAACCGAAATGGATCTACAAATATATATCCTAGTCGTTAAATTCCTACTTAATATATAGTATGTAACGCTCTTAACGCCTTTTCTAATCTTCTTAACTGATAAGTCTTGTTTTATTAGCTATCAATGCAGTTATCACTGTGTTTTTACTTGATACGATTCTTATTATCCGTTAACAATTTGTATACTATGGTTACAATTTATCAGTACTGTTAAGAACATTTTTAGTTTATGACTTTACTAGTTCCCATGTAATTTTAGCAGTTAGCCACGCCTATGTAACCCCCTAGCTCGTTAACATTTCAACTTAGCAGTTACATAACAAATTGGGTGATAATTATTTTGCGTATCGTACCTCTCCACGGAATTGGTTTTGGTGGGATCACCTCTGTACCGTCCTCCGATAACCCGTACTCTGCCCTCCGCATCATTTTGTAGCGGCCAACTTCCTCATTACCAAATGTCATGCACATTGCCAGGTTCACAAAGTCCATCCTCACCACCATGAAGAGCTCCACATCGTCGTCTTCGACAATCTCGACCGGTGGATTAGTGTAGTCTCCAGGGATTTTCATCCAGTCTGGGAAGTCATACGTCAAAGCAAGAGCTTCAGAAGGAAGTACACAAAACTTACCCCTCACCATCTCCACCACCGAGTTGTAGGTTTCATTCTCTCTGAGCACAACATCGTATTTCACGTGTGTATGGTCAATGTCGAATCTCCATGTCCTCTCTCCAAGTCTTGCCCAATCACCGATCAGAAGTCTCACAAGATGTCCCATGATATCCAACCTGAAAAACAAATCCACACAATCGAAACTCAGTTTTTGTTTCCCGTATCATCACAAAAAATTTACACTTTTTATTTGAAAAATATCTACTTATCTATAAATCTCTTACCTTATCTCTAAGAGAGAACGAACACTGTCAACTGAGTTTTTAACTTCTTAACTCTTAATCACAGTTTTCGTTTTCAATTACTATTTGAGAGATCCCTCTGCTAAGTATATATATAACCATTTATAATACCTAGTATCAAGCCCACAAACCAATACAGTGTCAGAGGAACTATTACTGGGGAAAATATCACCAAAAAACGAGGACGGAACAGTTTTTAATCCATCGGATCTTCGGCTCCGGCGCCCACTTGTGTCAATCACGCCTACTGCCCAGGCAACCACCAAATCTCCTCAGCTTTTCGCTCTGACACACGTCTCTCTGCTACGCCGATTTTTAGGATTCTGGTTAGTGAGAAAGGAGGGGTAAAATCGTCCTCACCAGCCCAAATAGACGAAAATCGCCTTCCTCAACCAAAAGGCATATCGTCAATATGGACCTTTTATGGGTATATCCCGCCCAATCTCTCTTGATGAAATAATTCGTTAGAACCTGTCTCCAGTGTAAAATATTGGAGAAATGTTTGTCCCACATTTCTTGCTGTCCTGTGGTCTCAGTCTGTTTTCTAGATTAAGCTAGGTAACTAAATCGAATTTTGAAAAGATTTGCCTTTACTTTTAAAACCCAATATTTAATTTTTTCATTTTCTCATTTTCTCATTTGTGTTTACTTATTTGTAATTGTAATGGCAAATCCATGAATACATACTTCCTTTGTGGGTAACGATGTCTGTCAAACAGTAAAAATACTCTTTTCTCAACCTCGAAATAAAACTACTCAAAAACTATACTACTTATCAACGCTCTCCTGAAAAAAACATCTGACTGAAGTATAAAAGAATTTTTAAAACTTAGTGCAAGTTCGAAAAAGTTCAAAGTATCTAAGCAAGTTATAAAATAAAATTTCCTTTTAACTCATTATATCTCCGATTATTTGTTAGTTCGAAAAAGTATCAGTTCATAACATTATGACAAATAAGTCCTAAATTCAATCAGGTGTGTTTTATGATTTAGTCTTTGTGACTGACTATATAAGTATTCATGTTGGGCATAGAGAATATGATGATTCTAATGCAGTTAATTTAAAGTTTCAGGACAGTCTTTCACATATTTAGGGAGACAATTCGTTAACATCAATTTTAGACGTTTAGTCATATCAATTTTAGACGTTTAGTCATATGCTTGTACAGATATAATGAAAAAGAACGGGTAAACAAGGCCTCAGAGATCTTGGTGGTTAAAAATCATCAAGTGAATTTCTTCATCAAGAGTAGCAAATATTTTGATTGCATCACTGGCCATTCCCAAAAGATTTTAATAATAACATAATATAAAAAAATCTTTAAAATTTGCAGAAACAAAGAAAATTGATAGATTGATGATGGTGAGTCAAAAGTAGCTGGTAAATAATCACATTTTTTATTCATTGGGAATCCGAATGATTTTTTTCATCATTCTCACCATCATCCATCAATTAACGTATTTGCAAAAACATATTTGCAAAAAATCGAAGCGATTGAAAGATCTATCTTCGAAGATCTATTAAAAAAAAAAGAAATTATAAAGGCACGTAAGCTTAACAGAGACAAACAAATCATACTTATGACTAACTAAAAATCAATTCAAAAGAATTTGAAGGTCAAATAATTGCAAAAAACACTTTTTCAAAAACGATAAAAGCATGAAGTTGAAGAAAAAGAAAAGAGAAGAAAATCTTCGAAATTTTTGAAAACATGAGCCGTAGAAGAAGATTTTGATTGGATATTAGAGAAGAGAGAAGATGAGGACTATATATATGAGGTGATGAAGAGATTAACCTTCCAAAACCCTAATTCATAAGCCGACGTTGGCCGTAAAATAATTGGGCTTTTACGTTGTACGTATTGATCATAAGCCCAGATGTTCAAAAAGAAAAAGATCATAAGCCCATAATGATAAGTAATTAATGGCTTGTTATAGAATTCCATGTCCATTCTTTGCCAAAATTAGTAATTGATCCAAAAAATTATATATGCCTCATACAGGTTTCGAACCTGTGACCTTCGCGTTATTAGCACGACGCTCTAACCAACTGAGCTAATGGGGCAACTTGTTAACTTAACCAATTTTTATTAGTGAAACTATGCCCATGCTAGCTGCAGCCAAAAATCATCGTCATATGTAGAGCTGAAACTGCGTCGTTTTGCGAAATATGACAAACATCTTCATCTCTCTCCCCCAGACACTACACTTGATTTGTTTGTAGTTTTTCCCGTGGGTTCCGTTACTTTCTCCGGCTCGGATCTGGAAGAAGATGAGAGTAGTAGTATCGTCTCTCTGGTTTCAACTATCCTTCCTTCTTCTCCTTGCTTCTGCTATTAGATCCACGACCTCGTCTCCCCTGACCGATCCCTTTCTCGGCATTTCTCCTCTAGGTTTGGTTTGGTTTGGTTTGGTTTCCCCTCTCCTCATTTAAGATCCGTTTTTTTTGAATTAGATTGGTTTCGTTTGCTGTGTAGATGAGAAGTATTACAAATCATCTTCTTCGGAGATTAAGTGTAAGGACGGATCAAAGAGATTCACCAGAGCTCAACTCAATGACGATTTCTGCGATTGCGCAGACGGTACTGACGAGCCAGGTTCGTGTCTGTTGATCAAAAACTTTGGAGCTTTATCTTCGTTACGATTGTGATCAGACTATTAAACCAGTTCAGTTTTACTGGGAATTCTGATTGCTTGAAGTTACTAATTTTGAGTTTGTGGATTGTATATTTGATAGATTCGTTTGTTAAAACTACAGGTACCTCGGCTTGTCCTAATGGCAAGTTCTATTGTCGGAACGCAGGCCATTCTCCTTTAGTTTTGTTTTCTTCCAGAGTCAATGATGGTATCTGCGGTATGTATGTTACTCAATTTGTACCTGCTTATGTGCTTTTTAATACTACACGGCGGGGAAAAGCTTTATTTATTTATGGATCTAATGGTTTGTTTTGCCTTGGGAGCAGATTGTTGTGATGGAAGTGATGAGTATGATGGTAAAGTGACGTGCTCAAATACTTGCTGGGAAGCTGGGAAAGTTGCTCGAGAGAATCTTAAGAAGAAAATCGAAACGTATAATCAAGGGGTTGTTATAAGGAGGAAGGAGATCGAACAGGCGAAAGTGGGTTTGGAGAAAGATGAAGCTGAACTAAAGAAGCTAAAGAGCGAGGAGAAAATTTTGAAAGGCCTTGTGCAACAGCTGAAAGGTTTGCTCTTTTCTCTCTTTTGTTGCAAATGGCATGAGAGTTGGTATTTTTTTGTTTTGTTCTTAGAGAAAATTTAATTGGAGATATAGTAGTATCATGAGATAATCAGTGTATTGGAATGTGAGAGCAGAACCTTGGATATAAGTGTAGTTAGGTGCCTAATATGCCTATGGGTCAGATCTTAAAAACCTGCACTAGCCACCAACAAGGCAGCGAGAAAGTGAGAGAATATATGATTTATTTTCATTATAACCGGCAATGATGACTTCAGATGATAAAGACAGAATGTTACATTTAACACTGTTGGTCCAATCAATAAAGACCTTGAGATTTCCCTCGAATACTTCTTTTGTAGAGCGTAAAGAACAAATTGAGAAGATAGAGGAGAAGGAGCGTCTAGAGAAAGAAAAGGAGGAGAAGGAAAGAAAAGAGGCTGAAGAAGCAGCCCAGTCGGGAAAGGAAAACGGTGAGGAGAAGACAGATGACAATGGAAAAGTTGAAGGAAGCACAGACGTTGAAGAGATGCCTGGAGTTTCACAGGACGGCGATATTCTCGATGAAATCGAACATTATGATGAGACTGGTAAATACAAGGACGTTCTTACAGATGAGGTTAGTTCTTCTCTTGTAAACTGAAATAGATTTGCAAGCTTTCATTTTTGTATTGCTTATTCGAACCATTAAACAAAGGCTTATCAGACTATTCGCCAATATTCTGGCCTCCGTTGAATCTCCTGCTCGTTCATGAGGTCATGAAATAAGATATGCAAGTTTCTAGAAACGTGAGATGCTTGAAACTATCTTCTACTCAATGACATTAGGCTATCTGGAAGACTGGCACTCATTCACTTGCCTATTTGTCAATACCTTCAGCATTTTTTTATATTTTGTTGAGTTCTCTTGATTTGATTTAAGCTCAAAATTGTTGTGTTTTCAGGAACCAGCAGCTGAAGCTGAACCAACAAGTGTATTGGAAGAGGGAAGTCACACTAAACCAGCAGACCAGGTTTGGAAAATGATTCATTCATATACTCTTTCGGTCTTTCCAGAAGTGGAGCGATTTGTTACTTGAAGTTAGATGATGATATAAGGTTGTGTACAATGCAGCATGTTGTGGAGACGAAGGAGGAATTTCCCTCATCTGAGGATCTCATCACAGATGGTTCCCAACATGATGGTAGTACCAAAAAGGAGGAATCAGAGAAAGTGGTAATTTAATTTCAATTTCTGGTCAAATGCTTACAAGATATTGTCATAAATCGGAGTCTGACCTTTTGAGACTTATCTATTGCATTTTCTTCTATGAATCTTCCCGTTTTAACTTTATCATGACGTTCTGTATATAGGAGGATATGGTATCGGAGAAGAAGGAAGAGTTGTCAAAGGAGGAATTGGGGCGTCTTGTTGCCTCTCGTTGGACAGGAGAGACTTCTGAAAAGCCATCAGAGGCAGACGAGAGCCCGAAAGCTGATGACCATGAAAACCATGAGCATACGCCCACTAGTCCACATGAAGTAGAAGAAGATGATGGATTTGTGTCAGATGGTGACGAGGAAACAGTCGACGATGGAAAATACAGCGACCATGAACCCGAAGATGATTCCTATGAAGAGGAGTATCGCCATGATTCTACTTCTTCCTACAAATCTGATGCAGAGGATGATCTCGATTTATCAGGTTTGCACTATTGCCACAGATGTTTGTATTCTTTAAAGATGCTAATCATCTATCATAGTAAGTATGACATGATTATATGTTATTACGTATAGAGACAACCTCAAGTCCTACTTGGTTGGAGAAGATACAAAATACTGTCAAGAACATTTTACAGGCTGTTAATTTATTCCAAACTACCCCAGTAGACAAGTCAGGTAACTAATAGTACAGCACTTCCAAACAGTAAAAGCAAGACTTGTATTTCTTCAGTGATTCATTTCTTGCGTTGTGGTTTATGCAGAGGCTGATCGCGTACGCAAGGAATACGATGAGTCGAACTCAAAGCTTAAGAAAATACAGTCAAGGGTATCGAGCTTAGAAAGGAAGCTAAAACAAGATTTTGGTCTGTATGATTAAAACATCCTAAGCCTTTACTTTTTTGCCTTTCTTTGAGTTAGTCGTTAATATATTTTTTTATTACAGGACCGGAGAAAGAGTTCTATTCATTCCACGGTCGTTGTTTTGAGAGCAAACAGGGCAAGTAAGGAAAATTTCACCAATCCTTTGTCTACTTCCTTTCTTTATTAGCATTTTTTAGGGTTTACAGTTATGTTTATCTTATGTTGTACTACCTAATGTCTAGGTATACTTACAAAGTTTGCGCATATAAAGAAGCAACACAAGAAGAGGGCTATTCGAAAACTCAGCTAGGGTAAGTGTCACTGGCACTTTTTCGATTCCGCACATACTGATATCTAGCATGGTACATATATTAAATCTAGTGTAACGAGGAATCAGTTCGGAGTTGCAATCAGATATCAGTAACTATCTATCTCTGTGTTTGTATTTAACATTTTACGTGCTCTTCTTTGGCTTAATGTGGTCTTTTAGGGGATGGGATAAGTTTGAGAACTCGTACCAGTTCATGACATATACAAACGGAGATAAGTGTTGGAACGGTCCCGATAGAAGCCTAAAGGTAAATGCATAACATAGACAACTAGCTGAGAATTGAATTTTAGGCTTGCAAAGATCACGAAGACATGAAATATAAAAAGCTAGACTAATTCTTGATATGCAGATCAAGCTAAGATGTGGGTTGAAAAATGAGCTCATGGATGTGGATGAACCAAGTCGTTGCGAGTAAGTTCTTGTCCTGGTGTTTACTTATTACGGGTCATATCGTTTTATCTCTTCTTTTTCATTTCTAACTCTCTTGTTGCAGATATGCGGCAGTATTATCTACTCCAGCTCGGTGTCTGGAAGACAAACTTAAAGTAAGCTGATGTGCATCTCAAATATTAAATCCCGATGTTTTAACTTAGTTACTTCTCTTACTCGTTAACACTATCTAAACCGGATGTTTGGCATTTTTATAGGAACTACAAGAAAAGCTCGAGAAGCTGATGAACCAAGACCAACCTCAGAAGCACGACGAACTCTGATTGTGTTTCTTAGATTTGTGTCAATTAGACTACTAATCTTGCTCAATCTCAAAACGTCAAGAGGACAAATAGTAAAGTATAAACAGAGACGTTTCTTTTGGCTCAGGAAGAAAATGATAGGCTCAAGTTTGCCTCATTGAACAATGGAGGTTCTATTTATCAACACTCAACAGTACTTTAGACAATGTTCAACTTTTGGTTAAGAGAAAAGAACAGTTCATGACATGTTATAAATCCGAAATTCGTTAGTAATGTGAAGGCATCTCACGCCTACCATTTCAAAGTTCACTTTTAAGATGAGAAAGTGGTTTTTGTTAGGTCATAAACAAGTGGTAAGTTTGGTTCGGTTTTGTCTTTCTGCATACCATTTTATAATTTCTGAAACTTTATCTTAAAGGAATCCCATTTCCAAAAGAGACAAACTCGAACATGGTATTTCATTAAAGGAATCAAATTATTGCATTGCATACTAGCAGATATATATCTGTTTAAAAAAAAAGTTATGATACCAAAACATGAACTTATTAATCATGTAAATAGCATGTGTAAATAACAGTTGGTAAGTTAACTTAAATTTTGAGAAAAGTATAATTGAGAAATATCAATCTAAGATATTTATTTATTTTTCAGAGAAACGTGGCCCGACAAAGGATCGAGAAGGCAGAAAAAGGTCAAGGAAACGAATATTTGTTGTCAATGTGCGTCACCCCTAAACGGAATATTAAACCGGTGGTTAGCAAATAATATCAACGTATCATTACGTATCTGTCTTCTGTTGACCCAATCCTAAACCGGCTAACAGAAATCAATTTTTGTTGACCCAATCTAAACCAGAGACCTTCTATAAGAGAAAGAGAGGACTCAAGACTCGCTTAATATTCCCCTCAGATTCTCTCTCTATATATTTTCCTTGTTCGACAAGCCAGATCTCACTCTCCATAAATCTCTCTCCTCATCAGCGATCCTTACTTGTATCCCCTTTGAAACCGCTTTTGCTCTCTCTCTGTGTTAACGATGGCGATGATAGAGCAAAAGCCGAAGACGAAGATCGTGTGTACCCTCGGCCCTGCTTCCAGATCCGTGGAGATGGTGGAGAAGCTTCTGAAGGCGGGTATGAACGTGGCTAGGTTTAACTTTTCACACGGATCTCATGAATACCACCAAGAGACTCTCGATAACCTCCGTCAAGCTATGCTCAACACTGGTATTCTCTGCGCCGTCATGCTCGATACCAAGGTTTGTTAGAGAAATAAATCGATCACTTGTTGTATCTGTGTGATCTTGAATTAGTTTGTGAGATTCATGTTCTGTGTGACACGTGTATGTTTTATTGTTCGTGTTAAATGCCTCTTTTGTACTTATTTGGTAACTGTTTACTGTTTTGTCTGTTTATGCCGTTTCTGTTGTGGATCTAAGATCTGTGAGACAGTGAGTTATGTGATGAAGTAAAGGTTGCCAGTTAGAACACCAAATCTGCTGTTAAAAAATAAAATAAAAGGTTGTTGTAGAGACCAGATGTAGAAATTGCTAGTAACAGCAG
>CAKOAT010055267.1:131494-156243 GCA_932364175.1 Eruca vesicaria subsp. sativa
TTTGGTGTTTTTTTTTTTTTTTTTTTTTTTTCCCTTGACATGTTTGTTGTTTACATAAATGTCACACCTGCTTTGTATGCTTATACTGAGGAAGACATGCCCACAATTCAACAAACAGAAGACTTGTAAATGTAATTGTCGAGTCGGAAGAAGCTAGTGTTGATAGACAATGTTCTTGAATCGTTTTCTTGGCTAGAGGATGTGTGTTACGTTCAAGTTATAGCCAAGTTCATTTGATACTCTGTTTCGTGTTTTAGATATATACAGTCAAGTTCTTTCTTGTATATGTAAAATATTTTAACTGTGGCAGGTTTCTGATGATACTAACGGAACGGTTTTTGTATTTTTCTCTTTTAGGGTCCTGAAATTCGAACCGGGTTCTTGAAAGATGGGAAACCAATACAGTTGAAACAAGGCCAAGAGATCACCATTTCCACTGACTATGACTTGAAGGGTGATGAGAACACAATCTGCATGAGTTACAAGAAGTTGGCTGTAGATGTGACCCCAGGGATGGTCATTCTCTGTGCCGATGGTACTATTTCGTTACTTGTCCTCTCTTGTGACACAGAGAATGGTACTGTCCGTTGCCGCTGCGAGAACTCTGCCATGCTCGGTGAGAGGAAGAATGTCAATCTCCCGGGTGTTGTTGTGGATCTCCCAACTCTAACCGAGAAGGACAAAGAAGACATCATGAAGTGGGGAGTCCCTAATCAGATCGACATGATCGCTTTGTCTTTTGTCAGAAAAGGTTCAGACTTGGTTCAGGTTAGGAAACTACTCGGAAAGCACGCCAAGAACATTCTTCTCATGTCAAAGGTATATGTTAAAACCAAAGCTCTCTTTCCACTTTCAGAAACTACAGGAATAACAAGTTTTGATTGTGATTGTTTTGTGTTGATTAGGTTGAGAACCAAGAAGGTGTAGCGAACTTCGATGACATTCTTGTCAACTCCGATGCCTTTATGATTGCAAGAGGAGATCTCGGAATGGAGATCCCCATTGAGAAGATCTTCTTAGCTCAAAAAGTGATGATCTACAAATGCAACATCCAGGGAAAACCTGTGGTCACAGCAACTCAGATGCTTGAGTCCATGATCAAATCTCCTCGACCAACAAGAGCTGAAGCCACGGATGTAGCAAACGCAGTCCTCGACGGCACGGACTGCGTCATGCTCAGTGGTGAAACAGCAGCTGGAGCATACCCTGAGCTAGCTGTGCGTACAATGGCTAAGATATGCGCTGAAGCCGAGAGCACACTTGACTACGGAGACGTCTTCAAAAGGATCATGAAGTACTCTCCGGTTCCAATGTCCCCGCTTGAGTCACTCGCGTCCTCTGCGGTTAGAACCGCTAACTCGGCTGGAGCCACTCTCATCATGGTCCTAACAAGGGGAGGAAGCACAGCGAGGCTTGTGGCTAAGTACAGACCAGGGATGCCTATTTTATCGGTCGTGGTTCCCGAGATCAAAACCGACTTCTTTGACTGGTCTTGCAGCGATGAATCACCCGCGAGGCACAGTCTTATCTTCCGTGGTTTGATCCCTGTGCTGTACGCAGGGTCAGCAAGAGCCTCGCATGATGAATCAACGGAGGAAGCTATTGAGTTTGCGACTCAGCAGGGGAAAGAGAAAGAGCTGTGTAAGACTGGAGACTCTGTTGTTGCTCTACTCCGAGTTGGTAATGCTTCGCTTATCAAGATCTTGACTGTCAAGTGATATGGTTGATTCTTCTTATCTAGAGAAATCCCCTTTTTGGCGTTTGGCGTTGGAGGAAACGCAGCTATAAACGTTTTTTAATACGAATTTTATTCAAGGTATGTGAGTAAATTGCTTGAGATAGAAAACTCGAGTGCTCTTTCTTGCTAATTACACTATCGTGGTGACCAGTGAGAATCCACTTACGGTTCTATTTTTTTGGAGTATGATTGGTTGTATGAAACAAATGGTTCGCTTACGTATCTCTATTATCATGAATTTCTTTCTTTTTTTTAATGCATTTCTTTGATATACGATGTAAATAATGGTGAACACGTATTTAGATATCATGCTCTAGTTCAAAAAGACAACATGATGAAGACAGAGAAGAAAGAGACAGCGCATGATTCACCCGCCCATAACAAAAATAAGGTCGACAAAGAATTAAAGCCTAAGAACATGAAGATTGACTTATCATCGCCCACATAGAGAAATCATTCTGACATTTTTAATCATTTTCTTTATTTTGTTTACATTTTCATCACTATTTCGACATCATTAACATATATAATTTCATATTCATAAAACAAGAATAGAAACAAAACACTGAAACAAACACACAAATCGAAACTAAACTTGATCATCTTTGTACAGCACACAATGATAGAAAGATTGAAACAAATAAGAACAAATAACACCTCCATGAACAAAATGAGCGAAAGAACATCGTTTTTATGTACATAAAAGCAGAGTAGGACAAAACAAGTTCAAGAACAAGAACAAGTAAACCAAGATGTTTGAGGATTATAGATGTTTTGTTCTTATTTTTTTGATCAGCGAGGACCAGATTGAGATCCAGAGGATGAAGAAGACGAAGAAGAAGAGAACAATCCACTAAATGGCCATGAAAATGAAAACCTTCTTCCATTCCCACTCCTCGCATCATCCTCACTTCTTTCCTCATTTCCCACATTCTCAACACCGTTTCCGTTACTACTCTCCGGAACAGTAGTTATTGTTCTCGTTGAATCAACCTTACTCTCATCACCATCACCACTCGCAGAAGGAAGCTCGAACCGACACACAGGACAAGAGCTATGAATCTCAAGCCACGGAACAATACACTTGACATGAAACTTATGCTTACAGGGCATCTCTTTAGCCTCCACTCCTTTCTCAAACTCATCCAAACAAACCGAACACTGCAACAACGGCTCCGTTATCTTAACCGTTGGCAAAGCATCAACCACTTCTTTACGAGCAGGTGGAGTCCCTTGCCTGTTGGGATCATTCTCAGCTAAATGCTGGAGCAAAAGATCTAAACCAGGTCCAATGAAGTAATCTCCAAGTGAAGTCAATGCAGGATGGCTCTGAGCTTGTCCTTGAACAACGAGGGATTGATTCAACGGATTGATCATTATAACTCTATTATTATTGATATTATCAGATGTCTCATACTCAGAAGCTGCACGTATCCCTTGAAGCAACTGTAATATATTCCCTGAGCTTCTTCGTCTTCTTCTTAAAATAGATTCAAACTCTCTGTCCAAATCAATCTCTCCACCGTGTCTTCTCGCTCTATGATTGGATTCATCATCATTGTCATTGTCTTGTTCATCAAGCTCTGCTCTCCTAGACCTTCTTCGTCTCCGAGGAGTACTCATCATTCCAAGCAAGATTGGTGCCCATAGAGACATAGCACGGTCTTGAACAAGGCCACCTCCATTATTACCATTACCATTATTGCTCATTTCTTCGATGAATCCGCTTTGGCAAAAGGGACATTTGATCTCAGGTTCCGTTGTTGTTGGATTCACCATTTGTGAACACATGTGACACCAATACCTAGATGCCATTGTTTCCTCCATGTTCTTCTCAAAAAAGAGCAACACAATGAAACCCTGGAAACTATGTTTTTTTCTTTGCCTATCGAACTTTGACCAATCATTTACAAGATTCAGACAAGAACATCTCTGAAAAGGAGAAAGTCAAAGCTTCTTACACAGATTTTAATAAAAATCCAAATTACAACAACAAAAAAAATTCAAGAATCTTGTAAAAAAAGATCAAAGAGGAAAACCTTTAAGAAAGGAAACAATTTGTTGTCCTCCTTTTTCATAACATTTTATCAATTAAAAATCATGAAAGAAAAAATTTGGAGACAGATAGGTAATCACAAGATAAAAACCATTACCTTTAAATGTCCTTTGAATCTGTTCTTCCTTCTTTTGGTTATCTCAAAGAAATTAAACCCCCCAAAAAGCTCAATTTTTTTTTTTTTTTGTTTTCTTGAAGCAGCTTTTGCGAGAGGGTTGGAGAGAAAAGAAAAAGAGGAAATGAAGAAGAAAGAGTGGAAGGAAATGAAACAACCTAACCACGTCCTCTCTTCTAACCCAAACTCCTTCCTTGTTTCCTCTTTTACTTTAGGTCCTTTTCTTAATTAGCATCCATTATTAGTATTAAAAATTATTAATCAAGTTTAAGACTTTTGTTAATTTTTAGTCTTTCCTCACCAATCTTGAGGTTTATTTACTAATTTATCAGTAGCTCATTCAACGCTTGTGGTCTCTGTCTAATTACGTTTTTC
Organism: Eruca vesicaria subsp. sativa; assembly: GCA_932364175.1. Taxonomy (NCBI): domain Eukaryota; kingdom Viridiplantae; phylum Streptophyta; class Magnoliopsida; order Brassicales; family Brassicaceae; genus Eruca; species Eruca vesicaria. The sequence continues at coordinate 135,779 of CAKOAT010055267.1, forward strand.
CCTGTTATTTATTTGGTCACATATTATACTAATGACTACTATATATGCTACTTGCAAGAGAAAGTATCTATTTATCTACTATGTAAAATAAAATGTTACAATTTACAGGTTATTAAATTTTATATCTTTGTAGATGCGTGAACTCTCGTTCGCTTGACATGACTTTTCTTTAACTGAAGAATGAAGATAACTTCGTTTTTGACCAAAAAAAGAAGAAGATAACTTCGTTGTGACGGAACTGGACCGAGTATTATCTGTTACATTCTTTGATTCTTCAATAACGTGTTCACAAACTGTTTTGGTCCATGTCTGGATTAACGTCGTGACAGAAATTATATTATGGTTTCAATACTATTAAATCAAAAGACCAGGTCTTACCTGTTTCGAGCAAGCCACAAAATGCATTTGGGTCTGGTGAAGAACGACAAAGTGGTTAACACCATGTAAGTGGGTAAAGGAAGACATGGTTTGAATTTAAGTATTTAACTATTGCGTTAAAGAAAGATTACACACTATGTCGTTATGTTTTCCCAGTCAAATGAAATATAAGAGTTAACAACTTAACATTAAGAGGAGGGGTTTTAATAACTAAATGAGCTAAAAATAGAAGAAGAAAAACTCACAACTTCTAATTTCTTATCTAAGATTCAGATGTAAAATGTTTTGTCTTGGGGAGGAAAAACAAACAATATGATTTTTCTTTTTGGTTTAAATCATTCATATTGGGGGAGGATAAACAAACAATATAATTTCTCATAAGATGTATATTATTGTAGTCATATAATCTTTGTATGCCATTTGAGTAATAACCCCTACATATTTATCATAAAATATAAAATCAGAATGATAATGAAAATTCATAAGATGAGTGGATATTTGGTGATGTCACTCTAACTATCGAACATGTTTTGTCTCCAGAGCTGAGCCTGTAACTTCAGCCGTACACGATCCGACATGTAGGCGAACTCCTGGGCAAGAAAGCTAACTCCTTGAGCATTTTTTTCTTCTTGCGGCTTGTGGATATAGGTTTAATAATTACTTTATTTAAACATAATCCGTTCTTTAAGAGGAATGCTACCACCTCTTTCTCTTCCTCCTTTCCTTCATATTTTTCCCATTCAAGAGTTTCAAGACTCGTTAACAGACATCCAGGAACCGAGCTCGGTTCCCTCCAGATGGGGCGCAGTTCACTTTTAATGCACCGCTGAGATAAATTAAGAGGAGACAAATTCAGTGCATAAGAGATAAATATAAAGTTTGCCCAAAAAAAAAAAGTTTGCCCAAAAAAAAAAAGAGATATATATAAATAGAACAAGGAAACTGAATGATTTGGGACGAAATATATGTACCAAATAAAGTTTGAGGTATCGTAGATTAGGGGAGTTATTGAGCATAGGCATAAGTAGATTCAACCATTCTGTCTCACATATACACATCTGTAAATGTTTAAGATAGTGGAAAACACTTCCAACATGACACAAAGTCTGCACCAATAAGTTCAATAAACAGAGTTAGTGCCAACATCTTTTATCAACAAGGGACAACATTGTCCATCAATAAAGTGGTACCGACTAAACCCCAAGACTAAGCTAAAAACAACATATTACCATTGAGGTTTCGAGGCAGAGAACAAGACGCTTGGCTGAAGTTAGAGAACACATAAGCTGCTCAGGATTGGGGCGCATTATGACAACACTTGCCTTCACTATCTTATTCATATTATTCTCAATGACACAACACCCTTTCCAGTGATCAACAATTTTCAAGTACTCCAAAGAAGGAGCATCTATCACAAACCCGTGTGCCTCCCCTTCTCTTATCTCTTCTGTTGTTTTCAAGACTAAACTTTTTAGATGAAGTAAGCTAACGCTAAAGACTGACACATTGTCGCTTGGACATAATTTCACATACAAGTCTTCAAGAAGAGGACAACTTGATAACAGCTTGGCAACAAATACATCACCAGGGTACTTCATCGATTTTCAAGACTCAGTTTTTTTAGTGATGGGAAAGAAACTGGAGAAGCTTCATCATCTACAAGAACCGCGTTTCTTAATTTCAAGGTCACAAGCGTTTTGAAGCATCTAGACAAGCTTCTAGGAATTTCCACTGGATATTTAGTAGAATCATCAAGCTTGATAACTAGCTCACGCAAACTGCGTTTTTTTGCAGCTTTAATCCACACTTGTATATCTCCACTAACACAAGATTCATCAAGTTTGAAACGCAAAGCATTTATAGTTGGAGCCTCATGCAGAAACAAATACCTCTCTACATAACGTGAAAATAATTGGTACGATAAGTACTCTTTACTGCTGTAATCGAATGTGAGTGCTGGCACCATCAGCCAAAGAAATTGCCACCGCTTTGACAAAAGCATCGTGTCCACAACATCTATCAGTGGCAGAAACGACAATATCCTCAGGAGAAGCTCATCAGGCAACTGACTTACCATGTCCATGGTCTAATATCCTTTTTTCCAAAGGTTTCTGCTTCCGATCAAAGCCTAAAAACATAAATAAGGCAAACAAGAGAGATGTGAGATTCTCAGGAAACAAGCAAATAGTAATAAGCAAAACCCTAGAGAGGTACACAAAACAAACCACAACTAGAAGGTAGGGATGTTAAAATGGGCTCGGAGCCCGCGGGCCTAACGGGCTTAAAATAAACGGGCGGACCCATTACCCGTTTATGATGATACAAAAAATAAACGGGTTTATACGGGCCCGCCCGTTTAGGCCCGTCTCGTTAATGGGCATACCTATTAAATAAACGGGTACCCATTTAGGCCCGTTTAAGATATTTAAAAAAAAAAAAAAATTTAAAAACGTATTTTTTATTTTTTTTAATTTTTTTTTTAATATATTTGTGTTTTTGAAACAAAATTGTTATATTATATATAGTTTCTTTTTTTCCAGAAAATGATTTAGGTTATAATTGTGTTTATAACCTACTAAAATTTGTTGATATTTGTATAATATTATAAACTAATTAATATTTATCAAAAGTAAAATAGATTTTTTTCTTCAAATTTTGCTTTAATTTGTATTTCTATTTATTATAAAGTTATAAAGTCAAATAAAAATTAGTAAAATTATATTAAGATATAACAAAAGATTATTGACAAAAAAATAGAATTCACAAAAAACTTAAACGGGCCTAAATGGGCTAAACGGGCACAATCAACATTAACGGGCTTAGATCTAAACGGGCATGATATTAAACGGGTCTAAACGGGCTTGACATTAAACGGGCCTAAACGGGTAGGGCCTAAACGGGCAGGGTCTAAACGGGCCCGGGTAGCCCGTATTAACATCCCTACTAGAAGGAGAAGAATACTAAACTCAAACTCTCATAATAAAACGTATAGGACAAGTATCAGAAGAAGATTCACGGAAGAAGCAAATACCTAAAACTAGCGTTCCGAGAAAAAAAAATATTAACACCAAAGAAAAGATCTAATGGATCCCTAAAATGTAATGTGGGACCTTCATGGATTGACTCAAATCAGCCGAGTGGTGCATCATGGATTCTTCGAGACGAAAACGGAGGCACGCTCATGCATAGCCGTCGGGCTTATTCTTACATGCGCACAAAGATCGAAGCCGACCTGTGGGCTCTTTTTTGGGCAGTGGAATGTTTGCACAATCTACACTTCTCAAACATTATTTTGGAGACTTCACACTACAAGAAAACATCGATATATTGAGGGAAATTCCGAGGGAAAATGAGTTCCTCGGAATATTCCGTGGCAATTCTGAGGAAATTCCGAGGAACCAAAAATTTTGGGTTTCCTCGGAATTTCCTCGGACTATTCCGAGGAAATTCCGAGGAACGTCTGCTCCGTCGGAAATTTCCGACGAAATTCCGGGGAACATGTGTTCCTCGGAAAAAACCGACGATAATTCGAGGATATATTATATCCGTTAGATAGCCGTTGGGGGATTTGACTAAATTCCGAGGAAATTCTGAGGAAGTGTTGATTTTCCTCGGAATTTCCTCGGAAAAGGTCAATGTAATAATCGAATTTTAGGGATTTGATATCAGGGTTTCATTTCCTCGGAATTTTGCTCAGAAATTTCCGAGGAAATTCCGAGGAAAACAAGCATTCCACGGAATTTCCTCGGTTACTTCTGAGGAAATTCCGAGGAACACCAGCATTCGTCGGAAATTCCTCGGAAATTCCGAGGAAACATGGTTTCGGAACCGAAAACAGCGATTTACGGATTGAATAAGACTTGTATAAACCTTGTTAAGTGTTTTGAATTGATTATGAATTCAAAAAATGCTATGGTACCCAAATTATAGACACTTTTTCGATTGTATAAACGAAATCCTTAAACTACAACATAAACACTTATACACTTTAATGAACAGAAACGACAATACGTGTACTCGTTTTAATAATTCTTTAATTTCATGGTTTATAGGCATCTATTGTCATATTATCCATTGATAATCTATCAAATTGTTCAATGAATGATTTACTGTATCAAAAGTTTAGGTTTTGAAACCCCAAACAATATTTCCTCGGAATTTCCTCGGAATATTCCGAGGAAATTCCGAGGAATTTTTTTCCGAGGAATTTTTTTCCGAGGAAATTCCGACGGACTTCTAAATATCCGTCGGAATTTCCTCGGAATATTTTGGTACCCGGGAAATCAAACCGCCAAACATTTTAGCGAAAATTAAATTAAGAAATTCCGACGGAATTCCGAGGAACCCTTTTCCGTCGGAATTTTTGGTTTATTAACCCTAGAGAGTTCTTCTTCCCCATTTCTCTTCTCTTCTCTTCCTCTCCCTCTCGGCCGCCGACGAAAACTGCCCCTCTCTCTCTCGATTTTCGCCGCGAAATCTCCCCTATTTCATTCCAAATCATGTAAGTCCTTAATCCCCATCATCCTTAGTTGTTTTGATTAGGATTTGAAGTTANCGGAATTTTTGGTTTATTAACCCTAGAGAGTTCTTCTTCCCCATTTCTCTTCTCTTCTCTTCCTCTCCCTCTCGGCCGCCGACGAAAACTGCCCCTCTCTCTCTCGATTTTCGCCGCGAAATCTCCCCTATTTCATTCCAAATCATGTAAGTCCTTAATCCCCATCATCCTTAGTTGTTTTGATTAGGATTTGAAGTTATTTTTAAGGATTTTAGATGTTTTAGATTGTGATTTTGTTAGGGTGATTGGTAAATAGGGGAATTAGTTGGTTTTTGTGTTGATTGTGTTGTTGTTGTTGTTGTTGTTGATTTATAAATTTTAATTTTCGGAAATTAATAAATTTTAATTTTCTGAAATTTTAATTTTTGAAATTATAAATTTTTTGTGATTTAAAACTATTTTTAAATTAATAAAGTATTTTCCTATTTATTAAAAGGTTTTTTGTTGATTTAAAACTATTTTTAAATTAATAAAGTATTTTCCATTTATATGAAAAGGTTTTTTGTGATTTAAAACTATTTTTTAAATTAATAAAGTATTTTCCTATTTATGAAAAGGTTTTTTGTGATTTAAAACTATTTTTTAAATTAATCAAGTATTTTCCTATTTATTAAAAGGTTTTTTGTGATTTAAAACTATTTTTTAAATTAATAAAGTTATTTTTAATATTTTATGAATCCTTTTTGTGATGAAATTCTAAATTATTACAAGTTTTTTTTAAAAAAATTTGTGATTAAAACCTAATTTTATATTTTAATGTCATTAAAACTATTTCTAAATCTTTTTTTTTTAACTTATAGGTCTACTGGTGATCAGAGTCGATCTCGACTTCGTCGTCCCGTTGCACGAGGTTCTGGTGCTTCGGAAAGCCGGCCTCGGGATTCTCATGACTCGTCGCCGTCCCAGGGCACCTACCGTACATCTCCCTCTCTTGTTCATGCTCCCGATCCTCCGGTCGTTCCGGGAGCGATGAGTGTTGAGGAGTTGGTTCAACAGCCCGGTCGTGAGCGCATGATGGAGATGATGAGGAGGATGTACCCGAACGAGCAGCTCCCGTAGTTTTTTTTTTCGAAAACTCTGAATGTTTTTTTTTCGAAAACTCTGAATGTTTTTTATTTATTTGTAAAACTCTACTTTTATTTAATATATTTTCAATTTTAAATTTTATTTTGTATTTTTGAATATTAATTAAAAAATAATAATTTATAATTCTGCTAAAAAAATCATATTTTAGGAAATTCCGAGGAAACCAGTTCGTCGGAATTTTCCGAGGAAGAAGGCCGTCGGAAATTTCCGAGGACATGTTTCATCGGAATATTCCGAGGAACTCTTGTCCTCGGAATTTTACGACGGCCGACTTCCTCGGAAAATTCCGACGGACACCTTCCTCGGAAAATTCCGACGAAACCCATTCCTCGGAATTTTCCGACGGAGGAAATTTCCGAGGAAATTCCGAGGAGATGTGAAATTCCGAGGAGAAATTTCCGACGACCGAAGTCGTCGGTATGTCCACGGAATTCCTTAATTCCGACGACATACCGACGAAAATTTCCCTCAGAATCGCCGTGTTTTCTTGTAGTGTCATCGGAGTGCTTACATGACGCTATGACAAATCCAACTGCACACCTTAGCCTCAGCCACATTCGTCACAGCATTCTCTGGCTTCTATCAGGAATAGATTCATGGAGTCTCGATCATACTCTTCCGGAGCGTAATAAAGCGGCAACGGCCATTGCTTTCAGCGTCACTCGAGATAGGCGCCACCAGTCGTACATCGCTCGGAATGCTCCATCGTGGCTATTTCACCTTCTAGTTTTGGAGGCTAAATGAGTAAGGGTGTTGGTATATCCTGCTTCTCTTTTCTTTTGTTGTTATGATGGTGTCTACTGACATCTCATTTTCCTAGTTTTTAGTCTTTCACATTTGTTTGTCCTCAAACTTTGTTCATTACTCAGTGTTATAAAAAAAAAAATAATAAGACCTAAGACGTAATACGTCGTCTATAGACTATAATATTAGTGTTCAGACAGCACTCTGTGCGGGTTTAAATATAACTGTAAAGCTAAGATGCTACAAAGTATATGAGATGCTCGGGATTCAAACAAATAGTTAGCTATAAGCAACGACGCATGGTGGCGTAGCGTACAAACAAAGGGTATATATATATAACTCAATCAGGAGTTTTAAAGCTCTTGAGACCTACTTGGATCAAAATAAGAAATTTGAGAGAAACTCTTTGAGACCAATTTCTTGTTGGTAGGATTGAATCTAATCGAACAAGGTTGTTTATTAACTTCAAAAACTGAATACTATAAGAGTCTTAGCTCTGAATATAACTTCACAAACCAATTTAAATTAGGAAAGATAACAAATATGTAGAAAAGGAAAATTTATAATTTATCTTAACTTAACAATAAAAGTCAAAAGAAGAATAGAATTAAATATCAAAATCGATAAGTATAATAGTTTAAATAATTATCATATTGGCGCCCAAAAGGGGAGATGCTGCATCACATGGCCAAATCTAAACCCTAGAGAGGTATACAACAGACCACAATTTTCTTTCAACACCTAAACTTAATCCTTCTAAATCAAACGAGACTACTGACGATAATCAGCAAAGATTAACAGAAAAGGACATGCATGTAAAATACCTAAAACGTGTACGACTATTTAATCCATGGCTAGTTGGTAAAAAAAACATGATGAACCAGGAATGCTCAACTCATGTTGAATTTAAAAAATACTAAAGTGGAAAATCAAATCAAATTCAATATATGGTTTTTTTTTTAACACAATTCAATATATGGTTATAAGCAAACTCTTAGTATAAATACAGGTACGTTGCGTACGTGCCAAGCTGGTATTAAGAGAGATGAAAGAAGATTCAGACTTCGGTTGGAACTATAAATTCTTATGAATCAACTCACAGATATATGGTGATAAAAAGATTGTAAATTTCTGCTGTTATCTTCTTCATTTATGAGTTATGTTGAAATTGGTTAAGGTTTTCCTTAAGGTACTTATTAGGTAGTTTTTTTAATTATTTCTTTATTTTCCTTGTATTTCACAAAGATTCATTCATACTTCTTGTGTAACAGAAAGAGCAAAGAGAAGGACTTCCTTAAATTGTATCTTCTTCCACCACGTCGAGACGGCAGAGAGTAGAAAGAAAAAGATAAATCCAAACAAGTACTAGTTTCTTATATAAGATTCAGATCCAAAATCAAGAAGACAAACTGGTGAACGCCAAGATGATCTGGGGAATCCATTAAGCATCTTAAGTTTCTTGTTATGGTCCGTAATGGATTTAGGGGAGACAAAAGTTGCTTCCTTTAAACAGCTTGCAATTCTTAGGATGAATGCTACTGCTTTATTTCTCTGCTTCTGTTCCTTCATAATCTACCCATTCGAAGGGTTCAAGATTTGATAGCAGATATTCAGGTACCAAGCTCCTTTCATTCCAGAACGGGCGCTGCTCACAGCGCCGAAGGTCATGACACTGAGATACAATGCATTAGATCAACCATATATATGTGTATCAACTTAAGACACTTAACATTAGTACCACAAAAAAAAATTAAAGACACTGAGTGAATTGGGTTGCAATATATGTATATTACCTTTTGAGTTTAAGTACTCGTAAGTTGGGGGAATCCATTCTTTCTCACATGTGTATAGCGTCAAGTGTACAAGAGAGCAAAATATAGTACCAACGGGATATGCATCCTGCATATATAACGAGATTGCATAGTGCAAGCAATGTTGTGTCAATAGTACACCGAGATACAGACGCTGGACTGTCCATGAAGTTCTTGCAAGGATCCCAGTACTTAACGACAAGATTTGCTTTGACAATATTAGTCATATTATTCTCAAAGACGAAAGACTAATCTCTTTAGAGAAGGCACTCTAAAGCTCAAAATGGGCACATTTGTCATCTGGACTTTGCGCCACAACCAAGTCTCCAAGAACTGGACAGCCAGATAAAAGACTCTTTGACAAATTCATCAATTAATTTTTCATGGATGGGAAAGAAAATGGGTAAGAAACATGATCCATAAGAACCGTGTTCTTTAGTTTCAAGGCCACAAAGTATTCAGCAGCATGTATACAGGCTCCTTGCAAGTGTGAGGTGGTTTTATCAAATATCGATAATCACAACAAAAAAAAACAAACACAACGGCTCTTTTAATTTGGTTAGATACTTACAACCAAAGTCACAACACAACGGCTCTTTTTAATTTCTTACAACATATCGATAATTAATTAGGGAAAAATAAAGAAAAGGAATTTGGTTAAATACCTTACAGCCCAAGTCACAACACAACGGCTCTTTTTCATTTATTTTCCGATACTTTGCTAATTTCCCTTTTAATAATAATAATAATCCTTCTTCCAATCCATCCACGCGCATTCAATTCATTCCACAGTTCTGACAGTTTACGATTCATCACACAGCTCTTCTGTCTCCAAATTACAGAAACTCGTTAGTAAAGATCTCATTCTATTCGAATTCTATTTGCTTACATTCTAAACCCTAATCGCGAGATGACGACAAAGAATCCCAGAGCCAGATTGTCGGTGAGAAAAGAAAGAGTCTTCAAGAAACCTTCTTCTACTTTGTGCAAGGCACGAGCGGCGACAATTCTCAAGAAATCGTTCGAGCTCTCGGAGCTATGCGGAGTCGAAGTGTGCACCATCTGCTTCGATCGTGAAGGGAACCTCGTGTGGCCTGAGAAGGAAGAAGCCAAGGTTACAGCCATGGCGGAGCGATACAGCACGTTAAGCGAACAAGAAAAAAACAAGAAAAGCAACAATTTTTCGGGGTTTCTTAACAAGAAGATGATCCGAGACAAGGAGGAATCTATGAGAAGAAACGATAACAGGTTTTCTCAGAAAGTGTTGGAGTTTGAAGATTCCTTGCAGAGTCGGTTACAGACATTCAAAGAAAGTCTTGTTGATCAACGTCCCCAGGAGACTCCTCTTGATCTATCCACCGCCACGTCGAGTAAGTTTTCGCTTCTTTTGTATAACCATGACAATGGCACTTTCACTCAGTTGGCCAATTCAGCCTCTCTTCCAAGCTTTGAACAACCGATTAATCAAGATTACTTGGATTCGTTTCTTGGGGAGCAAGGAAACAACTTTGATCTACCTCCGATGATTTTCCAACAGTTTGATAATGAGTTTATGCAGCAGACGCAATTGGCGTATAATCAGATACCATCTTATGGAATGATGCTCTCTTAGGGGTTTAATTGTTCCACGAACAGATCATAGTTTGACTAGGGTCAACATTTTTTTATTATCTTGTCTGTTTGCTAATATTGTCAATTGATGTTTCTAACTCTGCAGCTGTCCGTTTTGTGGCAGTATCTATCTAGATGCTTAGTAGTCCAAATATTGTACTTTTCCAGGTTTTTTTTTTTCTTAAGCCTAAGTGTTAAATCTCAGAGTTGTTCCTAAACACTCTAAGTGGTCCAATCATTGTTCTTTGGCTTTTTTTTTGTTTGATCATTTGAATTTACTCCAACAAATCGTCGTTGATGTTTATTTAGTCAGTCTTTTGACGTACCAACTTCAACAAAAACGACTTTTTGTTTTGTTTGTTCAAGGGTTACTATTATTTATGGAGACAAAGATCTTGGTGGCCAGTATGAAAAGTTTGAGATATAGCGTTCACGACTTTGCTCAGTTTCTCACTACTTTTCTGATTAGATCTGTTTTCTTTTTGCAACTCAGTCAGGTGTTCTCATATTCCTTTCATATCCGTAGAGGTAAGAAGATGCAGTTTGACTGCAACATCTTCAAGATCTTTTAATCCTCAGCTATATAGAGTGCTACTGATGATGCAATAGCAGCTTTAGTCTTGTCTCGGTTAGATAAACCTATGAGTTCAGCAAGACTCAGAAGAAGGCAGTGAGGAAGAAGAAATCAGCAAACTTTGTAGCCTTCATCGGGATTATTGAGTTTGTTGAAAGAGAGACTAAAAATGACATGGATGATTGATCTGCTAGAAGAAAATGCTGACCTAGCTCATGATTATCAGGAAGTATGTCAAACAAACTCGGAAAAGGAAACTTATGTCTGTAAAAAAGGAGAAAGCAACTCTCGAAGCAAATATTGCTGCTCTTTAGAAATGAACTAGAAGATGAGAGGAGGATCAGCAAAAACAGTATGGAGCTGATGAAAGAAAAACTTTTTCTTGCCACACAGGCTGAAATACTGAGGTACAAGCTGAGCAAAAGGAAGTCTCACTAACTCCAATCAGAGTTGGATCATCAGTATAAGACAGTCAGGGTGCTCACCGGATCAAAAAAAACTCTGAAAAATCATGAGCTATGGAAACACAAGAGCAATCTTCACAAAGACTTGGTCAGATACAAAACCAATCAACTTTGTTCCTACCTCGAAGGTAGAACTGACTCCCTAGATTCAGAATCCTAAATCTCAAATGACTACTAGCATTGCTCAACTCTGAAAAATGAAAACATTTATTGAATGAACCAATCATTTTTCAATTAGCTTGACAGTCTGCCAGACATTTTAGGACTTACAACAAATAAATCAAAGAAACAAAACAAATAACCATGATATGTAGCCTAGTAGTCTGTGGTAACGTTGCAGATGTATCATCATCCGAATTTAAATCCGTATATTGCGAATTACTGAAAAAGAAAAAAAAGAAAAAAGAAGACTAAGCATATAGTATAAACTTGTAAATTTATTTTAGTAGAAAAATGTCTTAAAAGAAACAGACAACATTTTTTAAAAGCAAAATAAAGTACAAAAAAAAGAAAAAAACTAAATTACTTAGGCGGCGGGTGAGAACATTGTTCACCACAGACTCACCGGCGAATTACAAAAGCTGCCGGTGAAAAAAACTTTTTTACGCCATTCAGTTATTAAATTAAAACTTTTTTTATTGTTTAATCCACGTCATCACCTCTGAACTCGGAACTGTTTTCCGGTGTAAGTCTGTCCGAAACTCCAGTTAGGAGGAGTAGCGTTGTTGGAAACGACTGTACGGCCATCGCTGGTTGTTACTTTGAAGGAGAGAGCTTGGCCGTCGAGATTCGCGTTGCTTTGCCAGTTCTGCCCCCAGTTTCTCGACATGCTTTGCCAACCTGTCCTTGTTCCTTTGACGGAGACGGAAACAACATCTCCGGCGCCGCCGACGTTGGTTATGAGTACGAGGTTGAAGTACGAGTGTCCGTTGATCGTGAAACGCATCCCTCCTTTTCTCCGGCAAGCCACTCTGTTTCATTAATAAAATATTCTCTGTCAGTACTTTCTTGGACTTCCTTTTTGTCAAAATGTGATCAAACTTTCTTGTAAATTCATGTATTAATGCATGAGAAAAAGGAACCAAACGGTATTGATTTTACCAAGATAAACCGGTATCGCAAACCAGTGGCCATTGGATGAAACATATAGGACTAGATGATCAGTTTGTGTTAAATTCCTGATTTTTTGTAAACATGATACTTTCCATACATTTTATTAGTTAATGATAGTAAATCAGATTTTTTTTTAAAGAAAGTGTATTTATTCAAATTGTATTGGTTTTAGACTCACGAAAATAGCTAAACACAAAAATTAATATATCTATAATAAATTTTAAAATATTTTCTGAATATATGTAAACACACAAAATTGTACCATTTAGAAACAGAGGAAGTTAATATATGCTTTTACTCTGCATTTTCTCAAGAAAACTTGAGAAAATCAAACCGCACGGTATTACATTTCTCTTAACCGAACATAACCGGTTCAGCGGTATCCATTCATTTAACGAACCAAACTAAAGCGAAATGTAAAAACTCACCTCCGGTATTGGACGGGGACGACACCGGCTTTATATTTAGCGATGCGGAGAAAGATGGGCTGAGCTAAATCGAAGTGATGTTGGGGAGGATTGCACCAACCTCCGGCGTCGTTGGCTTGAGCAAAGTTCGGCGGACAAAAGTTTGTTCCGGTGACGGTGATTGTTCCCCGGAGACACCATTTTGGATCATTAACACATTTGATCTGGAAACAAGCGCCGCAGCTTTGGCCGCCATTAAAGAGGGCCGTGCTTAGTGCCGCCGTGTTCGTGTTGTATCCTTGACTGTATAAGTTACCGTATCCACACGCACCGCCTGATCCCGGCCATGGAAAAAAAACAATTAACAATACGAAATGAGCTCAAGGAACAAAAGAGCTAAAGAGTTGAGACATAAATTTGTGATTACCAAAAGAAATCAAACGTTAAGAAAATGAAATTTAGATGTATATATACAACTTTTTAACCAGTTTAAAAATAAGTGATGATAATGTGATGTATAATTTTATTCAGTGTGTTAAAATATCAAATGGCTTATTTCAAAACCTGAGAAATTAAATCCAATAGTTTAAAAGGTCAAAATTTATTTTCTTTATATACTCAGTATTAATAAGGCTATTTAGAAAAAGATTCTGTTAAAAATTAAAGTTGGAACTTTCAATTAAGTTTGGACAAAAGAGCAAGTAAAATTACCCATGGTGCCAGAAGCATCAGCACCGCCATAGAATGTGGCTCGAGCATTGACCCAACCACTACTATAACCATCCACACTCTTGCACATAGCCATGATCATGAGACTCATCAATGTTGTTATCACTTTTCCAAAAATCTCCATATCTTCGCCTTTCTGCACAAGAAAACTGATGAATGATTTTTTTTTTTTTTTTTTTTTTTTTTTTAAACTGATGAATGATTTAAAAGATAAATAGGTATAATTATGTGTGCGAGCGAAGGTGGAGGAGAAGATAAGAGTGTTGAAGATCGGAGCTTACAATGGCTTGGGGAAAATATAAAGCGAATCACAAAAAAAAAAAAAGTTGTTGTGACTTGTGAGAGTAAAGGCGATGAAGGGCTTTTTACTTTTCAATGTGGTATGTAGTGAGTTCTTAGGAGATGGGATGGTTATAAATAGGAATTCTGCGAATTAAAGTGAATATTAATTTTATTACTTTTGATTTTGTTCTTGTAATATAAACTTGCAATTGATTTTTTCTCGGATCTGTTCAAACCATTTTTTTTTGTTCAACACTGTTCAAATCATATAGGAGTATTATTGTTATTCTTATGGATCAAATAACCCATTTTAACAGTGGAGAGTTATGATCCAAGTCGACTAAAGGTAATCACATTAGCAGCACAACGATAATTAAAATATTGAATTATTAAGTTTGAGTCAGTATTTTTATATCATTTTGAATAATTATACTATTCACCAGTCACCTCTCTATCTGCCAAAGAGTAATTTATCAACGTTCAAAAAAAAAAAAAAACAGAATCTAATTTCTGCATTTCAAATAGTGTTCTTTATGAAACAATATTTCAAATGACTACAACGATACATAAGTATATAGTTTAGTATGTGCGATAACAATCTTGTGACAAAAAATCGGGATTTACATGTTATGTTATATAATTGAAAAGCTGGACAAATGATACCCTATCAAATGCTTTTGTGAAAGTTATAAATTATTTATAGATACAGATTTGCAATGAAACATACATACTCCTTCGTTCCACGAAAATTATAGTTTTAAAAATTTCGCACACTTTAAAAATAAAATTACAATTTCGGAAATAACTCTATATTAGTACATAATTACAAAAATAAAATAAAATTAGTATATAACAAGGTGTCTTAATTAATACCAGATATTAAATAAATAAGTTATAAATTTACATTAAAAAAACACAAGCTATCATCTTTATAAAACAAATTAAAATCTCAGTAATAAATAGGGGCACTGGATGTGTGCTATTTGGGATGTAATTTCGTGAAGGTGAATAACTTTTTCTTAATTACATAGAATTCAGTAATGAGCAAGCAGCATCGAAAGTAACTTCCTCGTATTGTGGGTCTAAGTTGACCCTTTGACCTTCTATACTTTTCTAATTCCAAAGCCCACAAGATGGATACAAGGAAAATACTCCCTCTCCCTATGTTCACTAAGGGCTTAATTAGTAAAGAATTATCATAAGTATTATACTCTTTATTCAATCAACATTTACCAAAGAAATATTTAGAAGAACATTTACCAAATCCTAATATTTTCTAAATGTTTTTTGCTCAATACTCTGATATTAAATTTTTGGAAGATCATTTGCTTTTATAATATATAAATTTTTTTTTAAAATATATATAATTACATTATATTTATTTAATAATACAAAAAATATTTTATAATCAAAAACTAAATTTATATTTTGTAAAAATAAAAATTGCAATTAAATACTGCTTCCGTTTCAATTTAGTTGTCGTTTTCGATTTTTGAACATATATTAAGAAAACATTTAAATTTACATTTTTTTTTTAGAAAAATACAATTACCTATACACCCAACTACATTTCTACTAATAGAAAAATATAATAATAGATAGAGTCAATAAATTTTACAATGAAATTATAAAACGCCACTTATTTTGAAACAAAATATTTTTCTACAACGACATGTAAACCGAAACGGAAGGAGTATTATTAACCTTTTAAAAAACATTATTTCATATTTAAAATATAATATAATTTATAAGTACACACAAACTTTCGAATCAAAGCAAATACTAAAAATCAATATCCGTTAAAATCCAACCAAATCACGAATATTAAAATTCTGAGAAGCGGATATCCGATCCGATCCGGAAATATATAAATATATGTATATATTTATTATATTTTAAAAAATTAATGTATAAAATTTTATAATTATTATTCTAACACATGATTTTGAACAATTCTATTCACATTATTACTTATATAAATGTATTACATAAAAAAGAAAAAAATATGACAATTATAATTTTTCTTCTTGACTTTTGGGTTATTATAATTGCAATTTTAACTTCAAAAATTACAAAATATATAAATTCACTAGTTCTTTTGATTTTTATTTTATATATCATGCCAAAAATATTTTTAATAAGAAATTTTATATCAAAATTTTAAGATTATTTTATTAATCAAAATGGATTAGATGTCCGTAAATATTCGTAAATATCAGCACATATCTATTTATTTTTCGGATATCCGTTTTTCAGAAGCAAAGCAAATACCAAAATTAGATATCCGTAACATTCGAAACAAATCACAAATACCTTGAAAAATCCGGATATCCGATCTGTGCCCACCCCTACACACACCGTTCATTATTTTTAATAACAAACATAACATAAATGTTTCTGCAGCATACTGCTACTGTTTTATCATATATTGTACCAATCGAGGCCTAAAATACATGTTTTTAAAAACTTTAATGAAATCATACTGTTGTGCAGTATACTGCTATTGTTTTATCATATGTTGTACCAATCGAGGTCTAAATACATGTTTTTACAAAAAAATATTATTTCAAAAAATACATTTTTATATTTGTAATAAATATTTTACAGCTAATAATGCTTAGTTACAATTTTTTTTAAACTTTTTGTATTTTGTAGATTCTTATTGGTTTAAAATTATTAATAAAAATAATCACAAAATGATGCATTAATTATATATTTTATTATTTTTTGTGAAAAGTCTAAAATATATATCAAGGGAGTATAAACTATTTTTTGACCAGAGATTTTAGATGGAAATCAAGTCTATTTTGTGGATTTCGCAAAAGTCAGAGCATCTCTAAAAAACACTCCTTTAGTTTCACTGTAGTTATCGTTTTAGGTTTATGCACACAAATTAAGAAAATATTTAATTTTACATATTTTGAAATAAAAACACAATTACCTATACACCTAACCACTTTTCAACAAATAGAAAAATAGAATAACAGATAAAACTTTAAAAAAATTTCATTGAAATTATAAAACGACACTTATTTTAAAATAAAAATTTTACTCTACAATGACAAGTAAATCGAAACGGATGGAGTACTTATTTTCAAAAAAAAATTATATTTACAATCTTTTTCGAAAAATAATTAAAAAATAATAATTTAAATAATATTTATATTTTAACTATAAAACTTATATTTATCATAAACAATTTAAATTTATAACCATTTTATAAATAAAACACATATATAAAAAATATTAAAACAAACTAATTAATAAAATATTATAATAAATATAAAATTTTACATAGAAATGCAAAATAAAATATGTAACTACAAGTAAAATATCACATTATTTTATAAACCTATTTCTATAATGCACTGACATATGACTAATATCCGAATAAATTTGCATCTAGCTAATATAAAATATTTTCAGTCTAATTAACTATATATATATATATATAACATTTGAATAAATTTGCATATTTCAAAGTTGACCAAATCCTAAAAAGAGTTGGGAGTTGATTGGAGATAACTATATTTTTACTAAAGCATTTTTATAAAGCAATCATACTTTAATTTAAAAAATAAATCTACAGTCACAAAATTAGAAAAACGAAATATAATTACTTCCATCAAATTTTCTGTATAACTTTTATTTAGTTTTTTGAAAATAAAATCTACAACAAAACAAAATAAAACTAAATTAAAAAATTCACATTATATATTCTTTGATTAAAAACACTATAGGTATAACTCCAACTAATTAAACCCTTGATGTCTTGCTTCAAAAATACTCTATATATTTCATTATAACTGTCATTTTAAAGTTAAAATAATTAGTTTTACATATTTCTTATATAAAAACACAACTAGGTGTTTTGTCCGCACTTGCGGGTATTATCCTCTTATGAATATTTATTAGTTAATGTTTCATTAATTTAAAAATCAGCAGAGTAAGTTGTTTTTTATGTTTTCAAAAAGTAAAAAAATCAAACATCAAATAATTATCAATGACAAAACTCAAACATCAGAATTTTTTTTAAAAATATATTTCTATAACTATTTTCTTGATTTATATTTAATTATAATATTTATATCTTAATTTTAAATTTATATTAGAAAAACATATTTTCAAGATAACAATATAATGCATAAGTTATTTATTTTCTAAAAATATAATATGAAAATTTTTTTAACTATATAATAATTATATAAGATTATAAAAATTATGACATATAATTAAAATTACCTAAAATTATTGAGAACTTAATGAATCAGCAAATTCATATATTAAATAATTTTTCTTGAGTGATGATTTATATTTAATTAATAATATATAATTTTTTATTTTACTTTTAAATTGTATAATAACCATATTCTCTAAAAGTATAATATTATTAATGTAAATTTATGTCAATTATAGAATAACTACAACTTTTTATATCATAATTTTAAATTTCTAATAGAAAAATATATATTCAAGACAATAACTTAATACATAAGCAATATCTTATTTTCTAAGAATCTGATACTATTAATATAAAACTTGTTTCAAATATATAATAAATTATATATAAAATTATATAAACTGATAAATTATTAAAATTACCTAATATCATGGAAAATATGACAAATCAGCAAACATCAAATTCACTCCTTAAATAATATTATAGATTTTTTACATGTTAATTATAAATTTTATAATTAGAAAAATAGTTTTTCAAGATAACAACATAATACATAAGAATTAAATTATTTCCTAAAATATCATATTATTAATATAAATTAGTTTTAATTATATAATCTATAATAAAAAATTATAGAAATTCTGATAAATGATCAAATTAGTTAGGATCATGGAGACAAATCAACAAATTCACTTTTCAAATAATTTTTTTGATGATTTATATTTAATTAGGATTTTAATATAATTTTTATATCTTAATTTTAAGTTTTATAATAGGAAATATGTTTTCAACATAACAACATAATCCATAATGATTATCTTATTTTAGAAAATATTAAATTATTAATATAAATTCGTTTTAGTTATATTTAAATATTAAATTATTAATATAATTTTGTTTTAGATAAATATAATAGTGTTTATATATTAATTTAAAATTTAAGTTTTATATAT
Organism: Eruca vesicaria subsp. sativa; assembly: GCA_932364175.1. Classification (NCBI taxonomy): domain Eukaryota; kingdom Viridiplantae; phylum Streptophyta; class Magnoliopsida; order Brassicales; family Brassicaceae; genus Eruca; species Eruca vesicaria. Next base: position 154,666 of record CAKOAT010055267.1, read on the forward strand.
AAAAATATATTTCAAGATAACAACATAATTCACAAGAATTATCTTATTTACTTAAAATATGATATATTCATATAAATTTTTTTTATTTATAAATAAAATATATAAAAATATGATAATAAACAAAATTACCTAAACTTATGGAGAACATGACAAATAAACAAATTTACTTCATATAAATTTGTTTTATTTATAAATAAAATATATAAAATATGATAATAAACAAAATTATCTAAACTTATGGAGAACATGACAACTAAGCAAATTTACTTCTGAAATAATAGTATTGATAAATAATAGTAATATTTTAGCAAAATTACCTAAAATATGTTTTCAACATAACAACATAATCCATAATGATTATCTTATTTTAGAAAAATATTAAATTATTAATATAAATTCGTTTTAGTTATATTTAAATATTAATTATTAATATAAATTTGTTTTAGATAAATATAATAGTGTTTATATATTAATTTAAAATTTAAGGTTTATATAGAAAATATATTTCAAGATAACAACATAATTCACAAGAATTATCTCATTTACTAAAAAGATGATATATTCATATAAATTTGTTTTATTTATAAATAAAATATATAAAATATGATAATAAACAAAATTATCTAAACTTATGGAGAACATGACAACTAAGCAAATTTACTTCATATAAATTTGTTTTATTTATAAATAAAATATATAAAATATGATAATAAACAAAATTACCTAAAGTTATGGAGAACATGACAATTAAGCAAATTTACTTCATATAAATTTGTTTTATTTATAAGGGGTTTTTGCAAATTTGACTCAAAACTCATGGTCAAACACAAAACTAACTTATTCTTTTAACTCATCTTGTTTTTGTCCCATCTACCCCACATCTTCATTTTATTTACGAAAATGCCATTAAATTTTTTTTTTTACTTTTTTTCGAAAATGACCTTTTTACTCTCTCAACCTCATCATTTTCAAGTATTTACAACATTTCCATTGCCATGAATACTCCCAACAACCTTGTACAACCCAACAACCTTGTACAACCCAACAACCTTGTGCAACCAAGGTTTGAAGCTTTTAATGCACTTAAAATCGATACTCATACTCTCTTTCTCAATTGTTATGAACTAAAAACAACATCTCCTTCACTTTGTCTCCATATTCATGCCAAAAACCCAAGCTTTTGATAGCGATTTTTTATGGTTGATAGAGCCATTTAAGCATACAATTGTTGGTGGGTTACTTTCGTTCGATGTTCTGGGTGGTTGGAGAAGACTATGTGTGCAAAGGAAGTCATCTCACCTAGTTTAAGGTTTGAAATTGAATTTTTTTCCAGATCTCTTCGCGTAGAAGACTTACCCGTAAGTCTTCTGGATGTGGACGACTTACGGATAAGTCTTCTGGTCAAACGGACGACTTACTTCTAAGTCGTCCAGCTTTGTTTGTTAAAAAAAAAACTCCAGACGACTTAATTATAAGTCGTCTAGATAAAACGGTCTACTTTTGCTTTTGACCGAATTGTGTCAGATATTTGACTTTTTCTGGACGACTTAAAATTAAGTCGTCCCTGGGAAAGTTAAA
>CAKOAT010055267.1:161691-182362 GCA_932364175.1 Eruca vesicaria subsp. sativa
GTTACCTTGTCCTCTGGACGACCTAAAGTTAAGTCTTCTAGTGTTGTTTAGTCGTTCAGACGACCTATAATTAAGTCGTCTAGTGTTGTTAAGTCGTCCATGGTTACCTTGTCCTCTGGACGACTTAAAGTTAAGTCTTCTAGTGTTGTTTAGTCGTTCAGACGACCTATAATTAAGTCGTCTAGTGTTGTTAAGTCGTTCATGGTTACCTTGTCCTCTGGACGACTTAAATTTAAGTCTTCTAGTGTTTTGTCAAATTGCACAACCAAAAGATTATAAGACGACTTAATTTTAAGAATTTTAATGTACAAAAACGCAACATACAACAAGCATCCTAAACATCAGCGTAATCAAGTTCGAATACAAACATACAATACAAATATCAGCCTTCATAAGTACCGATCTCGTCAAAATTATCCTTGTTTTCATACAAATGCGGGAGAGTGAGCTCATTATATATATCCACAGCCATATTATCCCTAATATTCTTCACGTGCGCGTCGTTCTTAGCAACCATCGGTGAGTCTTCTTCCTTCTTGTATAACTTCCCAAGTTTGGTGTGAAGCGTCCGATCGTAGTGTCCATTTTTCTTGGTTCCCTTCTATGTGTTTTGAGTAGAAGGCAAGTGGTATTGTCTACAAGTCAACAGAGGAGAAGTTAAGCAAAGGAAATAAGCAGAGGAGAAATAAAGAGCGTGTGTATACCACGCCACTGCAGAAACCAGGAAGCAGAGGCTTCAAGAAGTGAGGTTCATGCTGATTCGCCATCTGCAAACAAGAAACGAAATAAGAACATTTTAATTCTAAGTCTGGAAGACTTATATTAAGTCGTCTGGGTCGTCCACCTGGAAGACTTCCCAGACGACTTATATTAAGTCGTCTGGGTCGTCCACCTGGAAGACTTTCCAGACGACTTTACCAAGATTTCCAGTAGAACATTTAAAAGCTGACCAGACGAATGAGACGAGAACAACATCCAACCTAACTAGACCACAAATCGATTGAAATCCCCAATCTTTGAAACCCTAATTTGAGAATGAAAATATCCACAAATTGCTTGAAATCACAAATCGTAACCGTGAAATGAGAGGAAAACAACATCCAACCTAAATAAACAACAAATCGATTGAAATCCCCAATTTTTGAAACCCTAATTTGAAACCAAAATTTTCAGAAATCGTTGAAAACACAAAACAAAACGGTAAAAGTAAAGGAAAACAACATCCATCCTAATAAAAACCCATAAATCCGCAAGAGAAGCCTTCGATTTACCTTGGTCTTGTATAGGATCGAAATCGCCTCGAAATTACCTTTGAGAGAAACGGCGTTAGGGTTTTCTGAATTTCGCAAAAAAATGAGTAAAAAAAAAACATCTTATATATGTCCGGTCAAAAATACGGTTAGGTTTAAAAGTAATTTGGTAAAATCCGGTTTGGACGACTTATAATTAAGTCGCCTGTTGATACTATAAGACGACTAAGTCGTCTGTATTATTAAATATATTTACCAGACGACTTAAATATAAGTCGTCCAGACCCTAAACCCTAAACCCTAAACCCTAAACTAAATTGACTAAATTAACTAACTAACCACGTTATAAAATCAAATTATACTTAAATATTGTTTACTATACACAGAAATAAACACACTTAGGTAAATTTTTAATTTTTCAAAAAAACATTTATGCTTTCGAAAATCTAACCCTAAGAAACACATACAATACTACAACATATGTTGGTGNTTACTATACACAGAAATAAACACACTTAGGTAAATTTTTAATTTTTCAAAAAAACATTTATGCTTTCGAAAATCTAACCCTAAGAAACACATACAATACTACAACATATGTTGGTGAAACCTAAACTAAAGAATATCATGACTCACTACTTTCACTCATCTATGCTGAAAACAACTGACTTTTGTTATATATTAATTTACATCTCTTAAGACATATGTTAATTACATAATTCCAGTTTTTCATTTATCAAAATATTTATTACACAATTTTTAAATTATTTTTAAGTAAAACTGTCCTAGACGACTTCAAACTAAGTCGTCTGGACGACTTAGTTTAAAGTCGTCTGGGCAGACGACTTGCGAGGGCTAGAAACGTAAAAAAAAAAACTCTTTTTTTTTGTTTGTTCATAAGGGGTTGGTTGTAATTTCAACAGCCTTTTAAGTTATTTTTGCATTTGATTCAAGTTTGGGTTTACTTTTGCATTTCAAATCAAGTTTTGAGTCATATTTGGCAATTTTCCCTATTTATAAATAAAATATATAAAAATATGATAATAAACAAAATTATCTAAACTTATGGAGAACATGACAACTAAGCAGATTTACTTCTTAAATAATAGTATAGATAAATAATAGTAATATTTAGCAAAATTACCTAAAATATGTTTTCAACATAACAACATAATCCATACTGATTATCTTATTTTAGAAAATATTAAATTATTAATATAAATTCGTTTTAGTTATATTTAAATATTAATTATTAATATAAATTTGTTTTAGATAAATATAATAGTGTTTATATATTAATTTAAAATTTAAGTTTTATATAGAAAAATATATTTCAAGATAACAACATAATTCACAAGAATTATCTTATTTACTAAAAATATGATACATTCATATAAATTTTTTTTATTTATAAATAAAATTTACAAAAATATGATAATAAACAAAATTACCTAAACTTATGGAGAACATGACAACTAAGCAAATTTACTTCTTAAATAATAGTATAGATTACATATACATGTAATCACATTTTAACCAATAGAAAAATAAATTACTTCATAAAATTAATAAATTTTACACTGAAAAACAAAAATAACTCTTATTTTGTAAATAAAAAATTTTTGTACAACGATATTAATATGAAACGGAGGGAATATACTGTATTAAACTTCGAGTAGTTGTTACTGTTTGAATACATAAAGTTATTAACTGAAAACCGCAGAAATAGAACATATGCTTTTCCAACACATTCAACTACATTTTCCCAAAAAACTATTTTTCCAAAGTAAACAGATAAAGGAAAGAAGAACACAGCATTTCCAAATTACTCAAAGGATAACAAAAATACAAAGATATATGATTGTGGTTCTGGTGAATTTTTTTTATTTGAAAACAAATAGTTTTTAATTTTTATATATTTATTATTATTGGTTTAGAGAAGGACTTTTTATTTAAAAAACATATAAAATTAAATATTTTTAATTAATATGTACAAACTTAAATAACAACTAAAATAAATGGAAGGAAGTAATTAATAAAGCAAAGAGGTGGGTTGTTACAAAAAAAAAAAATAAGCAAAGAGGTGGGAAGAAGACCGACCAAGATAAATAAAAAATTGTCGTTTTCGTTTATTCTGCATTGGATGAGGTATTTTACAAATCGGATCTCTAGCTCACGAATATTTCATCAAATGTATATTTACTATAACTAAAACTATTTAATCGAAGTTGAACTTTTAACAACAACAACAGCAATAACAACAAAAAGTTGAAATTTTCACTGAACTAAATAAAATTAGAATATATATATTTAGAGTTAAATCAATAGTTGTAAAAGCGATTAATCGATTCTCGTAATTTACCATTCCAAATAGTTACTGTATATTTTTGGCACTTGTATTTATTATCTTAAAAATGGAATCAATGCCCGACTTTCGGCGACTGTTCCGTGCATAGTTTAAGTTTAACGCAATATTAAATTTGAAACGAAAATACACATGAAATAAAATGACGACCTCATTTTCAGGATCTACACTGACGTTCATGTGACACAAGTCGTCAAACGTAAGATTTGCATTAAGCACTTATTACTAACCCTTCACTAACAACTAAATTGTTATCCACGTTATTCTAATCAGATTAAATTACAAAAACTGATTAACCAGAGTTTCCCGTCCTTGCGGTAAAGGATTCACAGCTATAGTACCGCCATCTGAATTCAAGCTAAAAAAATTAGTTGTGGAATCTTAGAACCAGAAAACATTGTAAAACAAGTACTCCCTCCATTTTATTTTAGTTATCATTCTAGATTTTTACTTACAAATTGAGGAAATTTTTAATTTTATATATTTTCAAGATAAAAACATAATTACCTATACACCTAACCACTTTTCAACCAATAGAAAAAAAAATCATATAAAACTAATAAATTTGCCTCGAAATTTTAAAACGACACTTGTTTTGAAAACGAAATTGACGGAGGGAGTAATATAAATAGTTAGTAAACACACTTCATTACTATTAATACTCCTTCTATTTCATTGTTATTGTAGAGAAAATTTTTCGTTTCAAAATACATGTAATTTTATGATTTCAATGCAAATTTTATTAATTTTATATATTATTCTATTTGTTGTTGGTTGAAATATAATTAGATTTATAGGCTATAATTTTTTGAAAATATTTTAAGATATTTATGAAATTTTTTCATAAAATATTCCGCGCTTATAATGTTAAGACCAAAGTTAAGTTTGAATTTGAGCTAACTTATAAGACCAACAATTCTAGAAATTTTCATATTATTTAAAAAATTTTGGATAATTATTAACATCAGAAGTAACTAAATTCTTAACTTATTTTTGTAACGCAAACAGTTAAGTTTGAATTTGATTTTGCACTTGAAACAAAAATACAAAATTAGTATTTTCATTTCACGGTCTCATTTAAAACTAAAACAACAATGAAAATGAAAGGCAATCATTCAATATTAATATGTTGTTTTAACCAGGTTATGCATATTCTTAGTGTATAGATGGAAATAATTTATTATGAAATTTATATAATATATTCTTTGAGTGTAGGCACTACAGTACTAATATGTTCTTTTTAGTTTTTCAATTTAAAAATTAATTGTCAATAAATGAATTAACTTAAGTCTTACATATATATATATATATATATATATGTATTAATTTTGATCGTTTGAATGGAATCATAACAACACTACTATAATCAACTGAATTTAAGCAATCTCTATAATATTATTTGAGAAGTCAGTTTCCTATGTGTCGCTCTCACGTTCATTCTCACGATGGTTGATTACATTGATACCCTTAATGAATTAAAAATAGTTGAAAATAGTATTATTAATTCTTTTATTTTTAGTTTTTCCTTTTCAAAAATTTCCAAAAAGATATGTAATAAAAAGGCATTTTTTTATAAAGTCATAAAAACAAATTTAAAACGAAAATATATGTATATATAATATGATTTCATAAAAAAGGAAAGTTGACAAAATGGTAATAATACATTTAAAATATTTTAAAGAACATAAAAAATATGTATATATAATATAATTTCATAAAAAAAGGAAAGTTCACAAAATAGTAATAATACATTTAAAAATATTTTTAAATAACATAAAATATACTTTTAGAGTAATAAAATAGTTTATAATTAGTGTTATTGAATTTTTATTTATTTTTCATATATTTAGTTGACTATAATATCTTTCAATTACAGAAAATTATCTAGAATTTATATTTTACTTATATAATATTATTTTCAAATACAATCACAATTTTGTATAGTGCTTATTTTTAAGAGATATTAAAAATTAAAAATAAATTTAACAATAAACATCGTTTGGTCAAAATAATTGTTCTAATGAGCTAGATATATGATATTTTATCATTATTAAAATTATTTATTTTCTTAATATTAATTGTTTTAAATTTTATCTTTTATGTTTGTGAAACTAAATATAACCATAATCAAAATATCAAATAAAATCTGAATTCTCAATTTAAGATTATTTAAAATAAATTTCAGTTTATATTCAATAAATCTAAAGCATAAAGTTATTTAGAATTTATAAATGCATGTAACCTTTTATTGATCATATGATAACTCAAAACATATTAACAAATAAAAATAAATACTAACCAACTCTTGCAATTTTAGTTCTTTAGTAAAATTTATATATATCCATGAGACTTTAGAATATATTTGTTATATTAATTTACGTATTTTGGAATCAGACACTTTAATTAATTTTTAATTTATTGTAAGCACAATATATCTTAAGTTTTACATAATTTTCCTAAAATATATTTACATATCTAAGACAACACCCACCATATGCAAATAAGTAACTAACTAAAATTAATATATTTTAAAAATATTACAGTTTAATTCAGAGATGCAATCCAATTTATCCAAATGATAACTAAACCAACCGTAAAACAACAAAATTGACTAGATATAACATATATAAAATTACAGTATATGTAAAGTAATATAATACTATTAATATAAATGATGCATACAAATTATAAATTAATTTAAAATTAAAAGTAAATAATAATCAATTATTAATATATATTTGATTTAAAAATATTTATATCCGTGCATGAGCACGGGAAAATCACCTAGTGATAAATAATCTAAAAACAATATTCGTGTTATTAACTTATTATAATGACGTTGACCTAGATATCACCCAACAAAGTCACAACCCGATTTTTCAACAATCACAGTTTTGACCAACAAAAAAAAGAAGTTTCAAGAGACAGTTAATTTAACTTCGAGATTAATATGATTTGACTCGTTATAGGTGATAACAAAGATACATTAATCTTGTAGTATAATGAGTTACATGGGGTTAAAATAATTGTTTAAATCCTTCTAGGATAGTGTACAATGAAATACTTTCTGATGCAATTTGTTTGCAAACACTACTTGTTCTCTATTAACACCTATCGAAAATAGCGTTGTTTGTTTTTTAACGAATCATATTGTAACACCCGTCACCTCCTACTTGGAGTACAGCGTGTTACCCCCGACACATCCTCAAATAACAATGTGACACCCGTCTCCCTCTCTCTAGGGACAACGGGCCACCAATAATATCACGTAACATAAAAATCCAAAAGCCCAACTACACTCGCCCAAGCCCAAAGAAAAATCTGAATAAAAAGTTCAATAGCACCAAGTCCGTCCAAATATCACCTTATTTCTTGCCTCGCCTGAAATGGGAAGAAAGAGGGGTGAGCGACTGGGGAGTCACTCAATGAAGTATGGGATGCTATCCCGAAGTCCGTAGACCCGGACATAGCACTCAAAATAAATATAAAATAATTCTAATGCATGTCAAACACGGTACCTAAAGTACCCAAGCAAACAAACAATGGTCCTAGCGAGTCACACACCCGCTGCCCACTAACAGGCCAAAATCACACTTCCGAGAGAGTGCTCGGTGTCACCGCCCTCAGACGCTTTATCGACCACACCAGACTACGGTCCAGCCGGTCGACTGACTGNAATCACACTTCCGAGAGAGTGCTCGGTGTCACCGCCCTCAGACGCTTTATCGACCACACCAGACTACGGTCCAGCCGGTCGACTGACTGTCCGTAGCCCCTCATACAATCCGACATACAGAAGTCCGTCTCTGTATCCGGCCAAACAATTCTAACTAATGATTACATTAAGTGAAGCAATCAATGTTGAATCCTCTAACACCCTAATTCCGGTTTAAGCAAACAACCTAAAAGCTAAACAAGCAATGACAGACTCGATTTCACGCAGACAGAACACAATAGAAATAAATTATATTTATTTAAAATTCTAAGTCACGTACGAATCGTTCGGAAGTAGACCCTCACCTTAGCAACTGGGGAAAGTGGTATCTATGAACTCCAGCTACTCAAATAGGTCCCAAATCTGAAATCAGATCGAAATTTCGAGTCAGATTGACCTTCGAACGGTCGAAAACGGGCAATTTCGGAAAAGTCAACTCGCAGGTCAAATGTCAACCCGGTCAACTCTGACCCAAGCCGGTCAACCCTTGACCAAATTGAAATCGAATTGGACCAACCGGTTTTCCTTAACCGGATTCGATTTCAATTGGACCAGATTCAATCAATTACAACCCGGTTTACTCCTAACCAAATTCAATTGATTTAAACCACCGGTTTACATTAACAAAATCGCAATTGAATTAAACCGGTCAAACCAGTCAACCAACCGTTGACCGAGTCAACCGAGTTGACTCGCTGAGTTGACTCGGCCGAGTTGACCGAGTCGCCGGCGAGGGTCACCGGCGGCGGAGCGGCGGCGGTCCGGCGGCGGCGACACGGCAGCCCGGCGGCGGAGGGACGACGGTCCGGCGGCGGAGCACAGCAGTGGATGGCGGCGGACGGTGGCGGACGGCGATTTCCGGCGAAACTTCTGAAGGCGCGTGTGGCTTCGTCTCGACGAGTAGAACACGATGGTTGCCTTGCATGCACGAGATTCTTAACAGTTTGAAAGATATGGTCGATTTACTAAACGGCACAAAACCAACTTAAAACCATGGCGGTTTCCGGCGATCTCCGGTGGTTACGGACGGTGGTGATGAGCTCGATGTGTTCCTGGCGTGCAGTGGTGGCTCTGACGATCTCTGGTGGCTCAGCTACAAAGGTTCCCCATCATTCTCTCTCTCTCTCTCTCTTTGCTCTCTCTCTCTTTAACTTCTGATTTTTTTTTTCTTGCAGGTGGAGAAAACAATGCTGAAGAAATACTTGGCTTTTATGCTCATGCTATTGGGCCTTCAGAAATCTAATGGGCATGCGGGATAAATATGGGCTTAGCCGGTTAATTATTTCCGAAACCGTAATTTGGGTCGTTACAATTCTCCCCCACTAACAAGGAATTCGTCCCGAATTCGAGTCGCTCGTTGACTGTCCAAAATCATAGCAATAAAACTCTGAGTAATCAATCTGCTTGGTCTTTGAGATCTTCTTCTGAACCCTATCTCTCTCAACAACTCTGACAGACACTGGCGACATTCCCTGAAATGCTTTTATCTGACGATCCACNCCAACTTTAAGCACGTCCACTTGCTCTACCGTCTCTGGAGCCATTAATAGTTTTATCACATGCTGCTCCCCCACTTTGGTTCAACAACATAGTGTACCATAAGCTATATCACAAAAAGATTCAAATGGTACAATCTCAATATCTAAATTATAACTGTCACTGCAGGCAACTCTGCTAGAGGTAGACGCTTCCATAACTTCCTTTCCACTACAAGACACAATCTCTATACATATCCTCAAAAATCTAAATGGTCCTCTTTAACTGATCTTATGTCTCTGGATGATAAGTAACACTCAAATAGATCTTTGCTCCAAACGCCTTCTAAGAAATTCTCCCTATGTAGATGTGAATTAACATCTCGATCCAATACAATGCTCACAAGAATTCCATGCAATCCTTACAATCTCTCTGATGTGTGTCCGCGCCAGCTGACCAGCTCAAACTGCCTTCACAACTATTTGGAAAATAACTGATTTAGTGAATACATCCACAATCCCTCATATCCTCTCTACACGTGATGATCCATAATCCCGAGGTTTCGTTTCCACTTTGGCCAAAGCAAACTCAGCAACAACCTGATAGGTATTCGGTCCTCAAACATAACCCTCAGACACTGCGACGCGACGCTACAATCTTTCTCAAACTAGTCCAATGATAGTAACACTTCATATCTTGTAATCCTGGGTGTTTTTCGGGTGGACATAGAAACGCGAGTGATGTGTTTGCTGTAAGATCCTTTTTCTTAATAGCTCAACGTCCAACACACCAACTCGATTTGCATACAAGAACAACCTGCTCCAAAACTGTATGATGTACAACACTTTCAACCTCGATCCACCTAACCAATCCATATCGCTATCTTGAGTTTGTTGTAATATCCTTAGTAAATTTGTATGTTCCAATGCTCCAATGCTTCAATGCCGACTGTATCCTCCTCTACTGAACTGCACATAATCTTAAGGCTTGTAAGCGTTCCAGTAACTCTTGATCCTTTGTGATCCCTGACATATCTCTCATGTACTTACTTAAGGCATTTACCACTTGGTTGACCTCACCAAATGTCATTCTATATTCAAATTGTAGACTGCTACCAACTCAATCCATCGCCACGTCCTAAAGTACAAGTTTAATGAATGTGCACATATATTTCCGACTTTGATGATTCCATGAATCTAAACTTCACTTGCTATACAATGATGATCCTCAAACTCTAGCCGATGCAACTGATGTTAACTCCAAATCGCGCACTGAATATTTGGCTGAAAAATATGCTCCAACTGACCACAACATAAATCTTAATACAGTTCTCTTCATGACAGTGATTGTAACGGGGGCAATTTAATAACTCAAACTCATTCTCTGCTCGGTAGCTTTCTCCACTGAGATTCTTAATCTGAAGTAAGCAACGACACCGCTCATGTGTGAATCTCTACTCGCATTCTATCCAAAAACTTTCTGATCAGATTTTCTTCCTAAATGACACCTCTAACAAATCCTCTTCTTTAAGTATGATAGGTCCAAAGTGGCTTATTCGTACTTTCTCCCACCACGCTATTGCATCACGTAGATACTCCATAGTCAAAGTAAAAGGCAACTTTGGTGATCACTCCAAAAACCTCTCACTTATATTCCGAAATGCTCCATATTCATATTCTCCATCTGACTTATTGCTTATACAATGATCTGACATTCTCGTATTAAATACAAAATCTGCCTATGCTTCTCATACTCTCTTTACTCCAACAATATCCAGGGTGTTGCCGATGAATACAACCACACACTTATCCAAGTGCTCGCAAAAGAATTTATCTGTAAGTTTCATGAAGGTTATCCCTGAATTCTTCAACCCAATAATATTATTTCCAACTCGTATTATCCATCTTATATGTGAAATTGTAATCTGTACATACTTCCCAGCTATAGTAATCTTATGGTACTCTGGATCCAAGTCAATCTTCAAAAATGATGAACCTCTTGTAGTATCCCGCCAAATCTACTGATCTATGTAGAAGCACTCTTAGGTGATGACTACTCTAAAACTGCAATAATCTTTTTCTGGATCAATAACAACTCTTGCTTCTGAAACCTCGTGACCCAAAAATCTAATCTTCTCCTGCCAGACGCAACACTTACTCAACTTAGTAAACATATGATGGTATCTTAGCTTACCCAATACAATCCGCAAATGCTCTGCATGCTCTTCTCTTCTCCAAGAATAACTAGGATATCTTTGATGAAAAAGATCACACACTTAACCAAATACTCGCAGGACACAACAATCATGAACTTCGTGAACACTGCCGATGCGTTCATCAATACAATTTTTCTTACTACAACTCATAATGCTAAATCAATCTTCGAAAACCATAAAACTCCTTGCAGTTACCCGAACAACTCATCAATACACGGAAGCAGATACTTATTCTTGATGTCACCTTGTTTAAACCTCTGTAGCCTACAAAAAGTCTGAGAATATCATCTTCCTTCGTCGCAGTAACATTGGTGGTCTCCATGGTGAAAAATCCGGGCTAATAAAATCTTTGTCTGCTAAATCTTTTACTGTCACATCAGTTTAGCCATCCCTTCTTGCACCAATCGGTATGGAACTCATGAATCTGGTGCTACCTCTTGTTCGAACTCAATCGTATAAACGTGTCTTCTATCCGATGGTGACACTTCTATAGGTCTCAAATACATTCTCATATGCTGTAACAACTAGCAGCTCATGCATCTCATGTTGTCCATTATCCTTAATCATCAAACGTCTTCAGAAATCGATTTGCTCTTGTATCCAATAACTCCTCAACATGTAGTGTGGAAGCAATAAAACTCTCATCTCCTTCAGAAATATAAACAATTGTCTTCAGCAACTCTATACTCCTTGATAACATGACAATAATTTTATCTCAAAATTGGCACCGTAAAACTCAGCTCCATCTCTGGCGAGTCTATGAATAACGCGACCTCCAAACATAACTGGTAACATTCGACGAACGTAAATAGCTCTCCTCATCTTATGCCAGCTTTCCGAGCGGACACATCTCTGAAAAGGTCAACATAACCAAAAACCGGCAAAAATGGCAAATACAACTCCAATATAAACACAACGCTAGATGCTGCACCCGAATTCCAAATGCGATCTCCACGAGTTTACCAACAAAGCATATCTCCAAAATAGTCAATATACTCATACACAAAACAACATACGCCAATCCATGGCTCAAAACTCACATCACATAAAATCATACGTCAGAAACTCATGGAACAACGACTTGAAATTGAGTGATGGCAAAAACGTCACATATCCACTCCAGTACAACTCAGGAGAAAGAATGAAGAAACCAATAAACCTCGGCGAACTCTGACAAAACTGCGGCATCACATCTCTGTTGAACATCTGGTAGACCCCTGGTAGCCGAAAGACGAAGACGAATGACGATGACTTTACTTATCGTCATAAAAAGAGACAATTGAATTAGTGGTTACTGGACAGATTGGTGCTAGAAGAATTTTCAAAATACTGTTTTTTTAAAAAAAAATATTTTTATATGTATATTATTATTATATATTTTTTTGAAAACATTGAAAACCGAATCCTCTGACCGCCATCCCGGGACAGAACCGGGATGGAACCTCGCTCTGATACCAAAAATTGTAACACCCGTCACCTCCTACTTGGAGTACAGCGTGTCACCCCCGACACATCCTCAAATAACAATGTGACACTCGTCTCCCTCTCTCTAGGGACAACGGGCCACCAATAATATCACGTAACATAAAAATCCAAAAGCCCAACTACACTCGCCCAAGCCCAAAGAAAAATCTGAATAAAAAGTTCAATAGCACCAAGTCCGTCCAAATATCACCTTATTTCTAGTCTCACCTGAAATGGGAAGAAAGAAGGGTGAGCGACTGGGGAGTCACTCAGTGAGGTATGGGATGCTACCCCGAAGTCCGTAGACCCGGACATAGCACTCCAAATAAATATAAAATAATTCTAATGCATGTCAAACACGGTACCTAAAGTACCCAAGCAAACAAACAATGGTCCTAGCGAGTCACACACCCGCTGCCCACTAACAGGCCAAAATCACACTTCCGAGAGAGTGCTCGGTGTCACCGCCCTCAGACGCTTTATCGACCACACCAGACTACGGTCCAGNAAATATAAAATAATTCTAATGCATGTCAAACACGGTACCTAAAGTACCCAAGCAAACAAACAATGGTCCTAGCGAGTCACACACCCGCTGCCCACTAACAGGCCAAAATCACACTTCCGAGAGAGTGCTCGGTGTCACCGCCCTCAGACGCTTTATCGACCACACCAGACTACGGTCCAGCCGGTCGACTGACTGTCCGAAGCCCCTCATACAATCCGACATACAGAAGTCCGTCTCTGTATCCGGCCAAACAATTCTAACTAATGATTACATTAAGTGAAGCAATCAATGTTGAATCCTCTAACACCCTAATTCCGGTTTAAGCAAACAACCTAAAAGCTAAACAAGCAATGACATACTCGATTTCACGCAGACGGAACACAATAGAAATAAATTATATTTATTTAAAATTCTAAGTCACGTACGAATCGTTCGGAAGTAGACCCTCACCTTAGCAACTGGGGAAAGTGGTATCTATGAACTCCAGCTACTCAAATAGGTCCTAAATCTGAAATCAGATCGAAATTTCGAGTCAAATTGACCTTCGAAAGGTCGAAAACGGGCAATTTCGGAAAAGTCAACTCGCAGGTCAAAGGTCAACCCGGTCAACTCTGACCCAAGCCGGTCAACCCTTGACCAAATTGAAATCGAATTGGACCAACCGGTTTTCCTTAACCGGATTCGATTTCAATTGGACCAGATTCAATCAATTACAACCCGGTTTACTCCTAACCCAAATTCAATTGATTTAAACCACCGGTTTACATTAACCAAATCGCAATTGAATTAAACCGGTCAAACCAGTCAACCAACCGTTGACCGAGTCAACCAAGTTGACTCGGCCGAGTTGACCGAGTCACCGGCGAGGGTCACCGGCGGCGGCGGTGGTCCGGCGGCGGCGACACGACGGTCCGGCGGCGGTCCGGCGGTGGCGACACGGCGGCCCGACGGCAGAGGGACGACGGTCCGGCGGCGGAGCACGGCGGCGGACGGCGATTTCTGGCGAAACTTCTGAAGGCGCGTGTGGCTTCGTCTCGACGAGTAGGACACGATGGTGGCCTTGCATGCACGTGATTCTTAACGGTTTGAAAGATATGGTCGATTTACTAAACGGCACAAAACCAACTTAAAACCATGGCGGTTTCCAGCGATCTCCGGTGGTTACGGACGGTGGTGATGAGCTCGATGTGTTCCTGGCGTGCAGTGGTGGCTCTGACGATCTCTGGTGGCTCAGCTACAAAGGTTCCCCATCACTCTCTCTCTCTCTCTCTCTCTCTCTTTGCTCTCTCTCTTTAACTTCTGATTTTATTTTTCTTGCAGGTGGAGAAAACAATGCTGAAGAAATACTTGGCTTTTATGCTCATGCTATTGGGCCTTCAGAAATCTAATGGGCCTGCGGGATAAATATGGGCTTAGCCGGTTAATTATTTCCGAAACCGTAATTTGGGTCGTTACACATATATTAAGTGAAGGAAGCTAATCATTCGACCGTTCTTCCCTTTACAGCTATAACTATCGCAAGTTCAATACTTTACAGCTTCAAGCGTTCAATATCAAAACTTGATGACAATATCCAATACACGATAACTTTTATTATTTCGACAACGAAACAAACTGAAAGATTATTTTTATTAAATACCACGATCCTATCGGCTGTGATGTTGTACAGTATCATATGTATTGTTCGTTTGGTTCTCTATCATTGTGTCTTGATAAAGAGAAGCTAGAAAAGTTGCCTTTAGTCAGTCCCACACGCATGTAACGTTTGTTGGTTATATATATCATGAGCTATTTCAAAAAGTAATTACCTAAAAACTCACTACTTATATATAGTTTCAAGTATTGTCATGAGTGTGCTTTCATATACGCTACTTGGTTATAATAATCTTCATGTGCACTACTTACCGACAATGAAAATGAGGGATGCGGTGAACATTGCCATCTTAAGAAACTAGTGAACATATATATCATCTCAAAGTGGATGTAGTAGTCCGTAGTAGCAAATAGTCTAACATAGTAACATGTATCACACATTTATCTATAGATAATTGCATATCATGGATACTATACCGTATTTTAACAAAACAAAGTTTACTAACCTGTAAAAAGCAATAGCACTGACTATCTAACATTAATAGAACAAACAAAGGTAAAAGAAGACAATGAAGAGTACCGTACATAATCTTAGTAAATCAAGAAAGAATTACATTAAAAAAAAGTTTTAAGTTTCTTATTTCATTCTATGACAATTTTCACTATTGAGGCAGTTTCGGCTAACTAAAATTCAAACTATCATTTACTCGGTCAGTTTTTTCACACTACAACAAATTGTATCCCAAATATTAAGATCCATAATCTTCTCTCTTTATCTTCTTCTTTCTTTTTCACGAGCTTAACTTTTCAATTATATTAGCAAAATGAATCCCAATTAACACTATTCTTCGTTTTATTCTTCCCAAATTCATTATTTTTTCTATAAAATCAAATATGGTTCTTCAAATTTCTATTTTTCAAATAGATCCAGTGTTTAATTTTTGTTCAAACAATCTGGAGTCGGATGGCGATTTGGAACAAATGTTCAACAAATCTGAAAACAAAAAAAAATCACTTTTGTTCAAACTTTTAAATGTAAAATCATGAATCGGGGTAAAATACATAAAAACAAGTAGAGAATGTAAAAAATCGTGGAAATAGGTGAAAGAGGCAGAGATTAGGATTTATGGTGGAAAATTTTCAAAGAAGAAGAAAAAATTATTTTCGTAATTTCACATAATTAATGAAAAACTCAACAAAATTAAGGTTTGTACACGAAACTTGTTTATGTTGCACACATGTACATGCTTGCTTGTGTACACTCTAACAATATTTCCCAAGAGCACCAAACCTTAACAAACAAAATCATAGAATGAGATTTATAATCTGATCATTACACAACCAAACAAAATAATATCACTGATATCTAAGTTTGTAGTGTATCTTAATAAATATGTCTTCTTCTTTCTCAATTTTTTAGGATTTACTGAAACATATACACAATTAATTTATTATTGTACTTCCTGTACACTCAAGGACAAAGGTATCTACAAGTACGTTCATATTTTGCATCATAATGACCACTAAAAAGTAGATAGTTTATAGTATCCATGTGGACAATGCAAAATATGTACATGAAATAAGGTCTCGACATGGATACTTGTATTTGTCTCTAAATTTGCAACAAAAATATTATGTAAATAACGTACACATGGACGTTTCGAAACATGGTGAAATATTATTCTTTAATTTATTTTATATCATATTTTAATTCATTTAAAATATATGTGTATACAGTAAAGATATTTGAACGAATATGTATGGAACAAATTTATCATTTATACATATGGACAATGAAACTTGTAAATACATATAACAAATTTATCACGTATACATGTTAATCATTTTCATGTAAATGTGTACACATATAATCTATGTACACATACTTTTGCTATTTTTATAATTTTTCACTAATGGCAAAATCATAATTAACCCATTTTCTACCTATCAATTTTTTTTAGGGTTTCTGAAAACTTTTGACGGCCATAAACCATGTATCTTTCTAAATCATCTAAATTTGGTGTGTTTTTATGTTGTTTTGGCAGCAAATTCGTAGATCTACTTGCAAATAACTGATTTTCAAACTAAAAAGTGATAATTTGATGAGTCCATTTTGCCTAAATATGCCAAAATCACCCCAGAGGCTCACTGCCAAACCTTATTTTGTCGCATTATCAGCTTCATCCTTCATGTAGCAGCTCAGCCCGTGCCGAGACCGAAGTTCCTCCTCCGTTGAGCAATGGATATGTTTTTTTTGCATCGGCTTCATCCAATTTCATCAAAGACTCAACGAAATCTATCATTTAAAAGATGAAACTTATATTAAACTTGCTTTTTTGAGTAAAATTACCAAAATTTAAGCTTTCTTGTATTTAACCACGTGTTGTCATATGTTCTAAAAAAAATGGATACTGCAATCATAAAAAGGATATATAAGAATGTGAAAAGTAAGTGGGTCCTACTATGTAATAGTACTTGCGTTTTAGTTAGTAAAAATGAAATAAGTTAAGAAAAAGTGTCTAAGGAGTTGAAAGTGTCCCATAATGTAATAGAAATTTAAAAACTGTGCTCAGATGTAAATGACTCGTAAATCAACTCATTTGTACGAACTGATATTTTGTTGGATTTAAGTGAAGTGTAATGCATCATTTTCTTGAGTGCGTCGATGATTTGATAACCCTATATGTTTTTGCTTCATGGGAAGCTCATGTTTTCTTGCTGGGAAAGTAGCATGAAGTGACAAAACCGACAATCTTTGAGATTTATTTTTGGATTCACCTTTAGGGTGAACTAAAGGTTCAACAACCAATAAGATTTCTTCATTATATATTTAATTATCTTTAAAAAAATAAAATATTGTCATAATATTATATTTTTAAAATAAAAAGATAAAAATAAATAAAAATAGTAATAGTTGGAAAAAATATTTAAACATTTTTAACACAGTCAATAAAATACTAAACCATAAATCCTAAGCCCTAAACCAATGAATAAACCTTAAGTCCCCAGATAAAACCTAAGCACTAAATCAAAAACACTAAACACTAAATCTTTAAATCACTAAACCTTTAATCACCCCTAAATCCTTGGATAAATTATAAATCCTAGAATTTATTGTTTATTCAAGGGTTTAGAATTTAATGTTTAGTATTTAGGATTCAGTGCTTTACTGAGGTTAAAATATTTTAAATTTTATTTAATTTTTATTCAAGGATTTAGGAATTAGGAATAAGGGTTTAGTGTTTTTAAAATATAGTGTTTAAGATTTATCCGATGGTTTATGGTTTACTCACTCAAAAGTCTATGGTTTAGGATTTAAGGTTTAATATTTTGTTGACGGCATTAAAAATGTTAAAAATATAAAGTTATTTTACAACTATTATTATTTTTATTGATTTTAATTGTTTTATTTTAAAAATATAATACAATTTGACAATATATTTTTTAGTTAAAAATACTAAATTTAGAATAACATAACCCTTTTTTAATCAAAAGAATAGCATAACCCTATGAACATAGAATAACTTAATCTCTACTTAATCAATCAAGTAACAGCCATGTGGCCACACTTGTCGCTCCGCATCGCTCTCCCCTTTTTGAGCATTTTTTTCTCCGACAAGATTAAAAATAAGTACATATTGTTATTTATTTTATTTTTTTGACATACTGTTATTTCAATTTAGTTTTCTTTCCTTTTTAGAATTGCAATGCCTGAAGCTAAACTTTATTAGATTTAAATCTGTGGTCTGGACATTAAATGTGCTTAAGTTTGGACAAACCCACCGCACCTACCGCACCCATTACCTTAAATGACCCGTAGATTTCGGATCCATAACTTTATTCTACTTGTTGCAGAACAGTAATTCATTTTTTTGTATCTTTATCTTATTTGCAAACTTGCATGTGCGATGGGGAATCCTTAGGGAAGTCCTTAGGAAAAAAATAAAAAGGGGTATTTCGGATTATATAAGGATATTTCAAATTTTTTATAAAAATAAAAAATAAACTGACCACTCACGGACCGCCACATGTGCAGTGGAGCCCATGAATAGTGTAAGGATTGATCCTTACATAAGGATTTTTAGGATAAAATCCTTAACTATTCATAGGACCCAGTGATTATAAAATTAATATTTTTCTAAGGACTATCCCTAAGGATTCCCCACTGCACATGGTCTAAGAAACTAAAATAAGCAACTTAATTGACAACAGAAAATAAAGTCGAGATATGTGATGGATTTATTAGACTACAAAAAACAGAGTTTTATTTCCAAGAACTCATCAAACCTAATGGACTTCACAACTTGGTTCTAATTTGTTTTTAATAGATATGTGATGGGCTATTTTGCCAAATAGGCCTTACTGGTTTTATAACATTTTCGTTAAAGAATATCTTTTATATAAAAATAGAGTGCTATTTAATCCAAAAAACTTGACTTTATTAGATAACTAGGATAGGTCCGGACTATCCCCAAAGTTTTTGTTTAAATTGCAATTTTTATTACATATTTTGTATGTATGTTTATTTGATATATAAATGGTATCATCTATTATAAAAAATATAAGTAGCTAAAAAATTATAAAATTATTTTCAGTTATTTGTTTTTTCTGTCATACAAAAAAGTTTGATATCCAAATTTCTGATATTTTTGTTATTGGAAATTATATATAAGGTGATGAGCAAAATGAAAAAAAAATTGATTGAATTTTAGTTATTTGTTTGATTGGGATTTATAGAAATGTTTTATTTCACTTCATTTTCTATAAAAACGGGTATATTTTTTGTTTCCATTTTCTTTTGAGAAATTTAATTTTTATATATATAAACACAAAAATATAAAAGAATCAGCTTGTACCAGAATATATATGAGTGGTTGAGGAAAACAAACCTCTACATGAGTGGATAGTTTGTCAACTTGCTCTCCATATTGTGGCAAAGCATGTACTATTTTCTGCAGATCACGCGTAGACAACTCTCTACCCTCTCTGCGTCATGTTAGACCAATGTTAGCTATACATATCAAGAAAGTTGTAATAAACATCATGCAAATTTGAGAGAATATATGAATTTCGCAAGATATACAAGATAAACTCTTATCACTAACGATTACCAAAAAAAAAATTCTCTTAACACTGACTTTGATCTCATTTGTGCGGCTTTGGGCTTTGAGCTTTGAGGCAAAGTTGGTCATTTTCTCATGCAAACGCTCGCTAGCCTATTAAAAATTAATGGTGAGGTGTTCTGAGGGTAAGATAGTTTATAAGTAACCGTGTTAATAAAATCAATAGAACCCAGAAAAGTGAAACGGCGTGGATTTCTCGCCTCCCAGAACCACAGCAGACGGACCTTGACGGTGAAGGAGTAACGACTGGACTTCAAGTCGGAAAAATACCATAGACAAAGCCATTACGAAAGAAACTGATTAAACTGTGTAAGAAAAGATTGTGAATGATTCAGAGATGAAGATCTCATCTCTATATATACACCGACTCTAAGATGATAAGAAGAGATTGATTACAGATCTGGGGGGGGGGTAGTAAATACTCTCATCAATGAGTAACGAATTTCATATAAACTGGGAAAGGGAAAGGCGAAGCGACATGGAGATATGAGTTCAGAGCAGAAACAATTGCGGCTGCGAGAGGAACTCTAGTTCGCTGGAAAGGAGAGAGACAGGAGAGATCACCTTTGGACAGGCCTTTGACTAAACTAAGTTTGGGTCAAAAAAAAATTAAGGTCCATTTTGGACACATGACAGGATGGGTAAATTGATTATCTGACGTGGATGAGCTAGAGGGAGACAAAGTCTCCTTTATATAAATAGATATTAGTGAATTTATAATGTAATGGTCAATGACAATTTTTGTAATTACTCTAGTTAAGAAAGGATTTTTCAATTTAAGATGTGAGAGAGTTTGTGGTGCTGCCATGTAGGAAATGACACTCATGTAAATAACACATAAGGCAAAGGTTATTTCTCTACAATGTTCTTCAAATAATAATAAAAGAATTAAGTAAAGATCATATTCCCCAAAACTAGTTTAAAAATATAATATTCAAGAGAATATGGTTGTTCCACTTAGG
>CAKOAT010055267.1:189060-282776 GCA_932364175.1 Eruca vesicaria subsp. sativa
TATTAGGTAATTCCGTAAATTTTATTTAAGGAAATAATGAATAGCATTAATAATAGTTTTATGTTTAGGCTAATAAAAAGTATATTATATGTTTATATGGACCAACATTTTTCTCTAGTAAATTTGAGAAGCATTCTCATGCTGACACGTGGCTACCAAAGAATGTTGTAATGCTTCTCAAATAATATATAGGGGATTGGTACATTCTTCAATATTACGAGTAATATTTTATTTCTATAGGCACTTGCATGTGAGACTAATCGGGAATTAACAAAACGATTTTTCTACAATAATGACGTCTAATTACCCTCTAAACACAAATCCTCTATAAAATGCATAATTACCATCTAGCAATTTTTTGAACATTGATTTATGAAAGAATAATTAAATTCTTATTTCAACTTTTTTTTTTCTTTCCAAAGTGAAGTATAATTTTACAACAACACCAGAAAAAAAAAATGTGAAAAAGATTTACTCGTTACCTTCCTTGTAAGATTTCCATTTGAAACTCTCAATAAAACATATGGATCATTTAACTGGGACTGCTAGGAATTGCTTGAATCGTAGCTTCTCTACTCACAGCGGGAACTCTTTCTGCAAGAGATCGAGATTCCTTGACTCACAAGCTTCGATCATGTCTTGTCGCGAGGCACAACTGCATAAAGTTAAGCAAAGGTAAAAAAAATTACAACGACATTGACGGATTTAATGGGTTCTTTCTTCTTCACAAGCTTAAAGGGATGTACCTTAACGAGATCCTTAAGTATTGCCATGCGTTATCGGCTTTAGGATTCATGACAAGGGCACGAACATACTAAGGGATTGATTCTTTGTACATCCCATGTTACATTTAGAAACACATAATATATAACACAAGAGGTAAGTTAATTCCCGTGCAAAACAATCACCAAACATCAGATATTTGCTTCTAACACACGTAAAAACAAAGCAAGAACTCTAACCTAGTTTGCGTAGCTGATTCCCATGTTTGCCCAAGCACGAACATAATTAGGTTTTATATCTAGAGCCTGCCAGTGAAAAAAAAAACAGAACACGACATCAGAAACAGAAACAATGAAACTTAGGCAAGTTTTGATCAAATTGATAAGCAGATATGGCATCAGCACTCAGGACACTGTTGGCTTGTGTGGCACCAAGCTTATTCCAAAGAGAATAATCGTTTGGTTTTAATTGTAACGCTGTTTGGAAGGAAGTCATTGCTCTATCGAATTCCCTTGACAGATTGAAGAGAACACCTAACACTATATGCACATCAGCGTCCTCAGGATTCATATGAGAAGCTTCTGTGAATAATCTAGCAATCTGTTTATACATAGAGAACGAACAAAGTTTCAATACAACAATGAGAGGGGTGAGATTCAGCTGCGGAAAATTTACAAGAGGAAGAGCGCTTACATCAGCAGAGTATAGAGAGTCAGCAAGCTCTGGAGGCGCGATCGCTCCATACTTGGGGTGATTCCGCAGCCATCCGTATAAGTATTTCAAAGCAGTTTCTTGCTCGAACTCTGTAATTACAGAGGATAAGATATTAGTCACCTAACTGATTACAAAAAAGAAAACTGTAAAGCCACGAGTATCCATATTGAGCAGCAAGATACTGTCACAAAACAAGGCACTGGCCATTGGTATGGCTCACACCCAGCGCAAGAAGCACCTCTAGATTTGGTGGATCGGCCTCATGTGCCCGCATCATTGCAGCTATTGCCTGCATCCACAATATTATAAGATTTAAAAATCGAGGGTAATTAGTGGTTCATGCAAATTAATCTGACTAACCTGTTGATCATCATCATTCTCTGCGTGTGTGACCCCAAGTAATCTCCAACCTTCAGCATTCTCAGGATTTTTCATAACCTCAGCTTCCAGTGCAAGCGCTGCTTCACTCAGGAGTCCTTTGCGAAACAATTAGTGTTCTTCTTTCATAGGTTCAGGGTGACCCACATAAGGATTCATGTCGGAGAAGACGTAGACGCCACTAGCTTGTTTTCAGCATTTCTTTCAGTCAGAAACCTGGAGAGGCAGAGACTTATGTTAGATTCTTGAAAGTTGAAGATGCATGTTAATTTAACATTGTTCATATCTTCATAGATAAAAACTAGAAGGTAATTAAATATAATCCCTTGACTAAGGAGGCAAAGCATCAATAGTAAAATGAAACCTGAACTTTCGTGATAGAAAAAAGTGAATAGTTGCGAAAGGAAACACACTACGGAACCAGATAAATTGCACAGGATGTAACAAAAGAGGTAAAATGATTAACGAATGAAATTGGACGTACTCATCATAAGCATTTGCCCATGCATCAGCTGAGCTGTCACCTTGGGGCCCTTCAGCAAATTCATCAATCCAGTCATCAACATTCAGCTTCGAAAACTCATTAACCCATTGGTCCTCTGCTGATTCTTGCTGTACTCTCCCGGAAGCAAACTCATCAGCCCACTGTTCTGGTCCATGTGAAAGCTACACACACACCAAATTAAAAAAAAAAAAAAGCTTACATTAGATGCACGAAAATACTTCTTATCGAACAGAGACGATATGATGTCAATAAATTTCTAACATGTCTTCATATTCTGTAAGTAAAAGGAACCATTTCACGGGGAAAAAATGTGGACAGAAATCAACGCTGACGCCTTTCTACTATGGATGCATTTTTAAACAGAAAATGCAGGAGGTCCACTACAACAGCCAAGCATTTTTCAGATGCTTCAACTGCAAAATAAAGGCTATGCAAGAAAGGCATAACAGCATATCAATTTGCACTAGCATGCTATCAGTAGCGAATGAGACCTAACAAAACATACATTATTAATCAGCACATACATACTTTCTCATTTGCAAACTGATCAGCCCAGCTTGGCGGCCCCAGATACTGCTGTTCGATTCAGTAGCCCATTCCCCCAGGGCTGATCCTGGTTTGACCTCGTTCTGATCAATAATGAGCTCACCCCGGCTCATCTTTGAAACAAACTGGAGGAATTTTGAATTCTGCATTCACCAAGCATTTTGCCAAAGTTTTAGATAAATCTCAACAACAGCTCAGAAAATTGGAACTAAAATTTTGTGATGAAAATTCGGAGAGATCTTCAATTCTAGTACAAAAATCAAAACATCACCACATCAGCCCTAAAGAAACATTTTTCATGTGCAGTACAAGTTCTCAGCAATGGAAATAAGGGAACAGAACAACCTATAAAAAAAAGATAATTCTTCCAACAGTACATTATACTGCATAGTTATTTGCTGAAACTAAGATCAGAGGCTTTAGGCTTTTTAGAAATGAAGGAATTTACTGTGAAAGAAGGGTAGGTTACACCAACATGAAATTTCAGATTGCCATCCTGAGAGAGTGTATGGGCAAGCTTACGAGTCTGCTCCATTGCAGCTATATTTTGCATATTCATACTTCTCATTTGGTTTGACATCAATTGAGATTGACCCTAAGAAAAAAATAAAAGAATGAAAAAAGCTTAAATGCCAACTATTTTCATCAGAAGTTGAAAAAATTATATCAGAAAGCTATAGGTTGATGGCCAATTAAACCCGAGTTAAACCCTATACTCCCTATTGACTGATATTATAACAAAAAGTCACAACAGATTCAGGCTTTTGAACAACTATCCCTGGGAACTAGCAAATCGAAGACTATACCCTAATTTATAGGTCCTAGAAATTTTATGATACTAATTGAAAGCTTGTCAAACATGAGTCTCGGCTGGCCATTCGATTAGAGTATATCAAACAATTGAAGGAAAAAGTAGCTACCAATACCTGCTCAAACTCGGTGGCCCACCCATTCACACCATGTTGTTGCTCAAAAGACTGGACCCATCCGTCAGGACCACCATGATCCATTCCATGCTGGTTAGATTCGTCCGCCCAACTATCTGCAGGATGCAAACCAGGCTTCGTAACAGCTTGAGACTCATTCCAATAATTATCTAGCTCTCGAAATCTCCCAGGAATATGACCTCTAGCTTGAATGCCATCATCAATTTCCAGAGATGAAAATAATGCGTTTACCTGTAAAACAACATATAACAATAATTCAGCTAATGATATTGAGAAAAGAAGTTGCAAACAAAGAAGAGAACATAAAAGGCTTAAGCATATCAGAAACATAAACGGCTTGAACATACAATGAGTAGCCGACGTGCTCATATATAACAGTAATGGTTCTCAACAAAAGCCCGGACCCTCATTTTCATGCTAACATGTAAAATTTATAAGCAAATTTAGTACCAAAGAGGTTGGGCATAAACTTTGAATACCATTGCTACACTTCCTCATAACATTGAATTGGTTTTTTAATTGCTAAAACGGAGACAACATGAATGATATAACACCAAAACGTTAAGCACATATTGTTATAGCTGGACTTGACCCTTAAACTCCAAGTTGGCCTGAAGGCATACAACACAATGATGCAGCTACAGAAAACCATCAGACAAACAGCAAACCTGAGAATTGATGAATTCCTCTCCCCTGTCGGCAAAAAAATGCCGGGCCATTATGCTACTACGATCACGTATGCATTGCTTGTCACTTTGCGACAATCCCAGCAGAGGGAGAGGTGGTGGAAGAAAGGGAATGCCACCACGGCTACTCTCAACAAATGAATGCAGAAAGTTTGACAAGACTCTCTGTGGGGGTCCTGTAATTGAATAAGAAAATTTCAAGCAAGCAAAAGAGAACGCCTGGCTTTAGCATATACAACAAACAAAGACAGGCTTATGAATAATAGATATGAAGGGCCATCTGGGATAAATTGAAGGAACGCATGGTGAAGAAGAAGTTGCATAAACTATGACCGAGCTACTTACTTCATGTAGCTATACTACTTTAACACTATCACTGCTATGCTTGTAACAAAACTAATGATGTTTACATCGCAATTGAAGAACTTATCATTTATTCAATATCAAAACCACAATATCTAATCCATTTTTGTTCCTGAAACTAAATAAATGCGGTCACCAAAGTATGAGGAACCTAGATCACAAACCATCAAAAGTGGGCTGAACTGGCTCATACATAGGTCCCATTGGAGGCATAGGTCCACCACGCTGTACTTCATCCCAAGCTGCACTGAGACCATTCTGATCCACAGAGCGGAAGCCTCAGTAAGAAATCTGATCCCTGATTAAAAAAATTGTCAGACTCATCACAAAGGCTAGATAATCAGAATCAATACCATCACTGGAAAAAGATAAAAAACATTGCAAAGCATTAACCTGAGCACCAGGTTGTAGAATAAGCTGATCTAACTCAGAACCAGGAAGTGAGCTTAGGTGTTGGTCTTGAGAGTAATACTGTGGCCCAGGACCTGAACGGATCGCATTAGGTATCTCCTTGAGCCTTTCCTGCCATCCAAATCATCAATAAAATCAAAAATCTCAGGAAACATGGAACCCAATCGAAGCTATCTAAATCAGAACTACATATTGTAATTGCAAAAACCACGATGAGGAAGCTAAACCTGGGTTTTGGAAGAGGAACCAAGTATGGCGTTGGTGAGAGCTCTGAGAGGGTTGGAGGAAGAAGAAGACCCGGGAACAGCGCAGGCGGCTCCGCCGTTGACAAGGTCTCTCATCGCCATGTTTTTTTTACTCCGCTGTAATCTCGTAACAACCGTCTCCGCCGAGTCTCAAGTTAGTTATTATTGGTTCCAAATCCCAATCTCTAGTTTCCCTCTCTCATGTTTTGGCCACAGCTACGAATTACGTACATATCGTATCTATTATATTAAAAGAGAAGTCATGACTCATTTCATGTGTGATATTTTAGTTTGGATCATCCTTAGAATTTTATAAAATTTCACATAACATCATTATAATATATTTTTTATATTTTAAAATTTTATTTGAAATATAAATAAATATTTTTAAGAAAATTCTAACAAAATCTTTTAAAAATCTTATAGAATCTTTTCAAGATATAGTTTCAACAATTATTTGATTAAATTTTTAATTCTCATAAAATATAATGAAAATTTTAATTCATTTTTTATTTATAAACAAAAAATTAAAATAATGTAAAATACTTTTAAAAATATCCCAAAAGTAGGTCCAATTTAATTTACTTTTTGCATATATTTCATATTTAGAAATAAAACAAAATATATAAATTAGTAATGTTACATAATAATGTTTTTAAAAAATATTACAAAAAATACAAATGTATAAATTTTATAATAATATTATAAGTCACATAAAAATTATTATAAAATTAGATAATATACAGAATTAAATTATATTTATTTATTGATTAATTTTATTATGTAATTTCAAATATTTTTGTATTAAAATACCCGCACGGTTGTACGGGTCAAAATCTAGTTTATATTATTATCCACAATTTATTGGTGGATTTTAATTTTGTGAAGGAAAAACAAACATTTTACTACGCATAGACAGACATTTTTGTAACTGAATCTAACAAAATCTAAATTCATATCGATCTTATATATGTAAAAAGTATATGAATGGATTATTATGTATGGCTGTATTTCCGATTATACTAAAGTACTAGATGATATCCCGCGTGCATGCGCGGGGTGAAATTTTTATATCAATATTTATTCATTAAATGGTTTTTAACATTTTGTAATACTACAATATTTATCAATTATAAAATGATGAATACAAATGTTGGTATCTTAAATCATCACAGGTCTGGACGTTTGAGACTTCGTTGGTTTTGGTTTGATTGAGACGTATTTTCAGATTTTGGTATTATTTTCATAAATTCTATTTGAATTTTACTAATTATCGGATTGGATTCGATTTGGTCTTCTCAATTCAGATTGGATTGGATTGTAACCAATATATGAAATCATCCCAAAAAATATTTTTGTTAAACATTAAAAGTTGACAAAAATTTCAAAATATTTAAACTATTAATAAATCTAATTTAAAATAGTTAAATTCTCTAAACAAACGAAAAGATATTTTAAAAAAAACAAATAAAACAAACTACAAAAATCTTTCGAATGCTATAATTTGTATCTACTAATCTCAAACATTTTCACTAAAATTTTTAAATTAACATATTTATAATATGAATATCTACTAATGATACTTCATATTCGTACGATTTATGATAATTTGTATCTTGTTTGAAAAAAACAAAGTTAAACCATTGATCATAAAATTTTCAATGTGGGATTTTACTATTTTTAGTTATTTATGATCGTTTTAAAAAATTAAAAATATAACCTATAAGAAAAAGTTAATTTTTTATTATATAATTAATGTGATTGTTTAATTTATTTTAATAATTTAAAATTAAAAAAAAAAAAAGAGGACACAAAAATATGCATTATTCATAATCATTAATTACATATATATGTTAATCATATTAGGTAATTTCGTAGCTTTTATTTAAGGAAAGAAAATATATTATTTTATACCTAGCAGAATCGGTCCCTTAAAAAATGTTTATATATTATAGTATTAAATGGAAGAAATTAAATGTTACGTTATTTCATTCCTAGCAAAGTTGGTCCATTAAAAAAATAAGGATAAGAAGCTCTGTGAGTTTGACACGTAAGCATGCTCTTCAAGGTTGTGCATTTATGAATGCTTCAGGATTAATATATAAGGGATTATCTAGATCAGATTCGAATATGAATGGATATTAGATGAATTTGAAAGGAATCAGTTATAAAATCTATCCGAATCTGCTATAACCGGAAAACTGATCCAAGGTGGAGACTCTATTTGTATGAAGGCTAGTGTGAGTAATAATTCCCACGAAGGTAAGCTCGGCCCATTAGGTAAGCCCAATAATTATTTCTTTAAACCGGTTCGACACCTTTTGAACCCGACCAAGGATCCGAATTTAGATCGGGTCTAAAACCAATAAGAATTTCATCGAAAAAGACCAGCGAGAATCGAGACAGAGAGAGAGACAACAATGGCGCCTTCGTCATCGAGCGGTTTGACCTTCAAGCTCCATCCTCTAGTAATCGTCAACATATCGGATCACTACACTAGGGTCAAGACTCAGTTCAACCCTCCGCCTTCACTCTGTGCAACGGAAAATGCCTCCAACAACGGCGAAGCAATGTTGCAGCCTAACCCAAGGGTTTACGGATGTGTGATCGGTGTCCAGAGAGGTCGTACTGTAGAGATCTTCAACAGCTTCGAGCTTTTGTTTGATCCTTCCACTGATACTCTCGATAGATCGTTCCTCGAGAAGAAGCAAGAGCTCTGTAACCTCACTAACTCTCTTACTCTTGTCTTGTTTTTTTTGTAAATTTTATGGGTTTTGATTGTTTTTTTTTTTTTTAGATAAGAAAGTGTTTCCTGACTTCTATGTTTTGGGATGGTACTCTACGGGGAGTGACGCTGAGGAGTCTGATATGCTTATCCACAAAGCTGTGAGTTTTAAGTGTTTTTGTTTTTGAAGAATTAAGGTTTGTTCTGTCTGTGCTGAAAAACTGTTTTGGCTTTCGTGTCTGATTATGGTTGACAGTTGATGGATATCAATGAGTCTCCTGTTTATGTGCTTCTTAATCCGGCAATTAATCACGCACAGAAGGATCTCCCAGTTACTATCTATGAGAGTGGTATGTTTTCACTTACTCTTCTCTTCCTTTACTTGTTTGACTCCTAACTTTTATACTTTTTCTATTGACTTCGTTACTTGAAGAGTTGCATGTCATTGATGGAATCCCACAGCTGATTTTTGCTCATACAAGCTACACAATCGAGGTATGTGCTTAAGCTTGATTCTGTAGTTAATCTGTGATGTGAAAATGGAACTTGACTAAAATTCTTGAGATGTAACCCAAACAGACAGTTGAAGCTGAAAGGATATCAGTCGATCATGTTGCACATCTTAAACCGTCTGATGGAGGCTCAGCAGCAACCCAGTGTGAGCCTTATGTCTCGACGACTCTCATACATGTCATAATCCATTTCTTTCTGTCGCACTAAAATTTTAGTGAATACTTGTTAATACGCAGTGGCTGCTCATCTTACTGGGATACATAGTGCCATCAAAATGCTTAATAGCAGAATCAGAGTGCTCCACCAATATCTAGCCGCAATGGATAAAGGTATCTTCTTTCCTTTCCCAAGCTGAGTTCCTATACTTATCACTGCGGATTTGTGTCACTAGTCCATGATTATAGATGTCAGATCGAGAAAGTTATGTAGTTTCGTGTTTTAGGTGATTAGGGAAATAACTCGTGAGATCTTATTTCTAGGTGATATTCCTTGTGATAACTCACTTCTGAGACAAGTATCTAGCCTGCTAAGAAGATTGCCTGCCATGGAATCAGAGAGATTTCAAGATAACTTTTTGATGGTGAGTTAGATTTGCATAGTATTCTTTCTAAGTATAACTTATTTTTTCAAATGTCTCTCAAAGTTATGCCATTCTCTCCTTTTGCAGGAGTACAACGACAAATTACTAGTAACTTACCTAGCAATGATTACAAATTGTACCAGGTTTGTACTATATGTAACATTCTATATAAAAGCATTCAAGTACACAGTCTTAGGCAGGCCAACGTTTAGCAATCATGCTACGCCTTTATGTTCTGTTATCATCATTAGGAAATATGAAAGGCGTAAGTGTCATCGGACTGATGGCTTTGTTTCATCTCTCAATTTCGTTTTTGGTTCAATCTGCAGCACCATGAACGAGATGGTGGACAAATTCAACACTGCGTATGACAGAAACTCTCGAAGAGGAGGAAGAACTGCGTTCATGTAAAAGATTCTTTCCAGCAGATTCAAGCTCAAAAAGATCTCCTCTTTTGAGGATAGGACCACTCCTGCTTGCTCTTGGCTTTGGGTGCTTACAGACAAAAATAAAAAATAAAAGATCTTCTCTCCAGAAAACTTGTTTGCATTTGCCTCGGAGATAATTTATAAATAAGTCTTGGTCTTACTTGTGATTGTTTCTATCTATAAGTAAGAAGCTTCTCCGTACTGAAAACTCTTGTTTGATTTTTTTCCAATTTTCCATTGTTAGTAAAAAGATTTTGCGATTGAAGCTTTATAAACTTTTTGTTACACCTATAAGGCTTTAGAATTAGGTTATGTCTTGGATTATGTTATGCCTAATCCAAAAAGACATCCAAAAAAGCACAAGCCACACAAAGGAATGAAAATAGAAATAGCCTTTACCTTCCTCCCCAAGGTTTCAAACAAATATAATAAAGAAAATGAAAACAGAAATTAAAAGTTATTGTAATCCCCAACCAAATGCAAAAGTAAAAAGAAGAAGAGGGTAAATCTTCAAATCTGTGGTAATCTACTCATGATCTGGTTATAAACCGATTGTCCGGTCTCCGAAACCGGTTCAACCTTTGGCTCCATCCCTCTATGCATCATAGCTTCACTCATCACACCCGGTTGAGTCATATACGGATGAGGCAAACCCGGTAATTTCCCTTGACCAAACCCTAAACCAGGTAACGAAAGATTAGCTAAACCGGTTTGTCCTAGACCGAACGAGAAACCGGAAGGAGGTCCCAAATGCGGCTGGAAGCTAAACGGACGTCCAAACGGAGACTGATTGTTCGCCGTGAGTTGCTGTCTCTCGTATCTGCCACGTGGCTGCTCTTGGTAATGGTGTGTCTGAGCGGCTGAAGCGCCGCTGTTACCGTTCCCACCGCCTCCGTGGCTGCTGTTACGTGCGGCGGGGACGTCGTGGTTGTGTTTGCCTTCGTAAGTGGTTATAACGGATTTGAGATCATGAGAAGCTCGCTCCACGTGTTTTCTCACTGTACATCCAGGAGCAGTGCATTTGTAATAACTCCTGCAAAAGAAAAACATGTCTTAGTGTGGTTCTGTAATAAGAACAGAGGAGATCACAACAAGAAGTATATAAAGAACCTTGGGTTTGGGTTTCCTTTGACTACTTTCTGACCATACTTTCTCCAACGATAGCCATCGTCAAGAATGTCAACATCACTTGTTGTCTGAACAACGACTCTTGGCTCACGTATAGCTCTTGTTGCTCCACTCATCTCTGCTGCATAAGCTTCAAGTTTCCTTTAAAAAAAAAAACAACAAAACGTTTTTTCAGTAAAAAACAGGCAAACATTTACTGATTTATAACAGTGTTAAGAATGTTAAAGAAACCTTCTTTTGGATTCGGATTCATCCCCTTCTCCTCCTCCACCACCTCCATCATAGCCCAAAGAAGCACTCCCATGAGTCCCTCTATCATCTTCATCTTCTTCATTAGAGAATGTTGATGAAGCATCCACCACAACCACACCACCATTACCATCACCTGACTCAAACTGACCTCCACCCGTTTGAGCTTGAACCGATCCAGATTGGTTTCCATATTCAAACCCTTCTTCAATGTTGTTCTCATTGCTTCCAGCTTGTTGAGTGTTCCACGTTGGAGCAGAATCTCTCTGCTGTTGTTGTTGTTCAGCTTGTTCGTTTCCATCTACTTGCACTCCAGAGCGGCGATTAGGAGGAGGTTTGGAATGATTATGAGCTCCTTTGTATATAATCTCAGTAATGTGACCTTCTCTTGACCTCTCTACCTTCTTCTTCACCGGACAATTCGGGTTTGTACACTTGTAATAGCTTCGTGGATACTCACTTCCTTTCACCAGCTTCTGTCCGTACTTCCTCCAGTTATATCCATCCTCTGCAGGTGCACCACCAACCATCGAATCACCGCCACGTCTCTGCTCTTCTTCTTCTTCCTCTTCTTCTTGGTGATCAACGGTCTCAGACATCTTCCTCTTCTGTCCACTTTGTTCAATGTAACCTATGTTTTTAGTTACATCTTCTTGAGGCTGATGAGAAGATCTGTTGTTGTAGTTGTTACCATAATCAACAGGCACCATCTCCTCCGTTGCTGCGCCTTGGAAGAAAGAGGAAGAGGATCTTGAAACAGGTTGGAAGGTGAATGATGCTCCAATGTTATCAAAGAACTCGTCTTTGGCCTTATCAGAAAACAATCCATTACTACTGTTAACACCTGGAAGAAACGGAAACTTCCCTGTAGTTGGAGAAGGTTGAGCCAATGGGTTAGAGAGAAAGACAGGAGATTCCAAGAGTGTTGCAGGGCTAAGACCAGGAGATGAGATGGTTAAGCAAGGAGAACGAAGACCATTAGAGTCCATGGAAAAGCCCGCGTTAGAGCGGATGTTCTCAGTGTTTAGCTTGGGAGTATTGAAACCAGCACGAGCAGCGATTCTTTCTCTTAAACCACCACCACCTCGTGAGACGTTGTTGTTGTTCTGTGAAGAGTCATTGTTGTTATTATCATTGTTACCAGTAGTGTCTTCTTGTAAACCAGTGACTTGACCATGGTTCAAAGATAGCTCTCTTTCGAGAACACGTTTTGAGTTTTTCTCTTCTCCAATGGACGAGGAGAAAAGGGACCCGGGAGTAGGGTTACAAGGCACCCATTCTCCCATTACAGCAACGTTTTCATCAAAACCAGACATTTAAGATCCAAGAAGTTGACTGAGTCTTTGCTCAAACTGTGATGAAACTCCTGAAAAAATAAAGATTTAAAGGCAGTCACAATCAGAAGCAGATTCTATTGAAGACTTTGATCATCATAAAACTATTAAACAATATTAATCTATCAAAGTAACACAAAATTGTTTTTAAAGTGAACTAATGAGCGTAAAAACACAGGTAGAAAAAGAAAAGAAATTTAAAGTTCAAACCTTTTCTCGGAGTGGACAAAAAAGATAAATCACAGAAAAAACAAAACAAAAAAATGTAAGAACAAGAAGAAGAACAAGATTTTTTTCTCTTTCACACGTTAATCAGCTTTTATGGAATTGAAATATATCATTTTACAATTATAACGAGATAAGATCGAGAAATTATTGGAAAATGAATTATTAGCAGAAACAAACGATCAAATCACGGAGGTTAAAAAGAGAAAACAAAAAAACAATAAGACAACGTCAAGTTATAGATTAAACCAGACGGTAAGTAAAAAAACACAAGAGGTGATTAAACAAATCATGTCTTTTTTTATTATCAAATCCTGAATTTAAGTTAAAGATAAAAAGGAAAACATTTTAAACGTATGAAAAGATTAAATTACGAGAAAAAAGAAAACGGAAAAAGGAAAACAGATGGAGACAATTTACCTGATTGATTGAAGACGAGGAACCACAAACACCGTCACAGCCGCCGTAGCAGCAAACGGAAATTACCAGTTCCGCCGTTAACATCCAACAGCGTTTCTGATCCGACACCACAAACCAAAACCCACCCGACCCGGATCCGAATTTAGCACTCTTTTAAGATATAGAGATATTTATTTTTCTCTTCCCTTCTCTGTTCTTCTGGGTTTCACAACAAACCCAGAAAACAAAAGACGATTTTTTATTTTAAAAAACTTGTAATTTTGACCTTTCACACAAAACAAAATGATGATGATGATTGTTGACAAAAGAGACAAAGATTTCTACAGTATGATTAGGTTAATCACTGTGACTTTCTCACCATCCTTAACGAGAAAATAGAAGAGAGAGAATTATGAAACCATTTTGATATTTTTCTTGTGATTGGTACTGAGGAGAAAGGATGAGGAGGAATAAAGTTTTGTTTGCAGAGAATGGTGAAGACGATGGTGAATAACATACACAAAGAGCGTTTTTTCTCCCTACTTAATTCTCCTGTGGAAACACGCCACGTGTAATAATCAAAGTTACGAGAATAAGATCGTCGGTTAACAGGTGCTATGTACCGTGAGGTGTAAAGCAGGTGATCACTAA
Organism: Eruca vesicaria subsp. sativa; assembly: GCA_932364175.1. Lineage (NCBI taxonomy): Eukaryota > Viridiplantae > Streptophyta > Magnoliopsida > Brassicales > Brassicaceae > Eruca > Eruca vesicaria. The sequence continues at coordinate 202,811 of CAKOAT010055267.1, forward strand.
CGAATTACAGTATCTGCCAACTTTTCACATTTATTTCTTTTCCATAATTCATTTTTTCCGGGTTTGGCTATTAATAGGAACACAAATTAATTAAAAAACGGATATTTATTGCCAAAAGTTCCTATTCGGCCACATGTTGAATCAAGGAAAAAAACTTAGAATTACTCTATTACAGTGAACATACTCTGAATCACATGAAATTCCTAAAAAGAAAACTAAATTATCCTTTGTGGACGAGAACAAATTAAAGTTAAAAATAAAGCAGGTTGTTGTTGTTTTTACTATAAGAGTCACATTGGTTAGAAAATTATGGAACAGAAAATCTAATCTCTTCTATTTATAGTCTACGTTTGTAAGTAAATATATATATGCTAGAAATATTTTCAGTAAAAGGGAGAACTAATGCCTCATACGTACTCTTGTGATTGTTATACATTACACTGTTATGTAAGAATTAGACTTAATAATCTGATACGTACTCTTGTGATCGTTATACATTACAATGTTTGTCAAAAAAAACAAAACAATTATACTTAATAATCTCTTCAGTGCTATTTATAGTCTACGTGTGTAAGTTACTAGAGGACATAACTTAATTTTGTCATATATTGTCACCCTAGAGGTTATACATACTGTTTTGATATATACATTTAAATTGTAACAACTTAACTTAATGATATAGTAAGATCTCATTTTGTTTTTGTAATATAATATCACTGTGCTAGGGTGAACGAATATCTACAATCTTGATTTGTGACCTTTCTAATATTCATGTTTCAGATATTCAGTAGTCATGTATGAGAGACATAATGATAACTTCGATACGGTTTGAGACGGATTGTTTGGACTTAGTGGACATGACTACAAACCCGGAGGATTAGCCAACTTTCACTATAGAGATTGAAGTTTTCCACAGATACAAGAGGATTTCAAGGATGTGAGTTTGTCTCATATTCCTCGGAACATGAATGGTCGAGCGGACGCATTAGCAAAAGAAGCAAGGATCAGAGAATACATCTTTTCCTATATATATCAGACCCGGTCAGACGGACGGAGGTGCTCCTAGGAGAATCAGTTCGTTTGGCTACCACTTAATCTAGTTTAGATGGATAGTTGAAAAAAAAAAAAGATATTCAGTAGTCTAGATATCCAAACAATTAATATTTTATTTCTGATTTGATGTATAAAATTAATATAAAATAGTAATTTGTCATTACAATTTTTTTAATTACATAATTTTAAATTTTTTAATTTTTAAGTAATTAATTTAGTGAATAAAATATAATAAAACTTATGGAGATATATATAATTAACGGATTAGATCGGATATGTCTTTTGAATATTAATATTTGTAATTTATCCGGTCTTTTTGAAAGATACTGAATTTTATTGTTTGGTTTAGGTGCATTTTTTGTTAACTGTTTAGTGATTTCATTAAGACTTGTTACATGTGTTCTGTAGACTGACATCAAAAGTCAATATGTGTTTGTGTTCAGTCTCAGTTACAACAGTAAGCTACAATTATGTTTTCCTATTAACTGATTTTTTTGTTTACTTTTTTTCCCTCGGATATTACTATGATACATGTTTTACGGACCCAAATCATCGTTTAGTATAAATGTATAAGTTCGAACTATTCGCATATGAAACACGCAACACACACACACACACATATATATATATATAGCAACCAAGTCTTTCAACCCCAATCAACAAGAATTATAAGACGTATAACTGTTTTATTTTGAATTTGACATATTCACATACATGCATGTGGTTTTGTTTTCATTATGGTATTTTACATGCATGCATGTGGTGTACACGGGACCCTTTTAGATGAAATGTGTCAACCTTAATTACATTACTATAGCTAGGAGATACTTTTAATCCATTGTAAATTTCGGATGCTACTAATTACTTGCTTGCCTAAAAAGAAAGATATATTACATGATTTATGTTGCTAGTTACATAAGATCTAATCGTGATTAATAGTAAATATAAATATATTTAAACATAGATGATATATACTCGTAATAATTTTTATATTTTTATAAAAATACCTTGTAATAAACGATCTAGAAAAATGAAGAAAATCTTTAAACAAATGAAACAAGTCTGGACACAAGATTATTTACAGACATCTAAGAGCATTTTTAACCGGATTTAAAAAAAAAATTAAAATTTGGTGGAGCTATGGTTCTTAAACAAAATTAATTTTAAAATCTGCAGGTTCACCATTATCTTAAGCGACAACTCTTACGGATTTTGTGTAAAAGACACGTGGTTATCCGTGATTGGTTTTTTATTTATTTATTTATTTTTAAATACAAAAAAATAAAATTTTAAAAAAATAAAAAATCTTAAAAACTCTTAGCTAAGAGCTAAGGAGTAATGATGCTTTAAGATATTTTCCTAACATTTATACAATTTTACCAATTTTTTTTTACAACTTTGTAATCCCTAAATACACAATTTTAATAATACTACTATGGAATGTACAAGACGAAACAAGAAAAGTGACGGACGTACGTTAAAGGTTACAGAATTAATAAGATTGCATATGTAAGACATTAATAAAATATAATTAGTATAATGCCTTTAAATATACCTTAAACCGAATATTTAATTGGAAATTGTGGAGGCAGTTTTTCATCCAAAAAACAGTCAAAAAGAAACATTGACCAAGCCTTTAATAATTTTTATCCTTTTCTCTTTAATAAGAGCCTCAAATAATCCCGTTACGGGGCCGTGACACAACAGTCATGTGACAGCCAAAGCACGGTAGTGGCGTGGTGTACCTTTCTTTTCTTGCGATATTGTTCCTTTTCTCCAGTGGGGCCCGCAAAACGAACTTTGAAAGGACAGAGGATCGACGGCTCTGATTTCCTGTCAGTTTTTTCATCTATAGTAGGCCCCATACTGTAATATGGACCCACAGTACTGGAAAGGAGCAAACGTAGTTTAAAATGCTATATCACTCAGCCCAGTAGACCCATTAGTCGTAAATAAGAAAATGTTTAGGATTGACCTGATGGACATTGTTTTGAGTTTGTTTGATTAAAAAAAAAGGTCATTGTTTTGAGTTTTGACACTCTAATGAGCAAACCAAAAGTCAAGTAATGAAGTCAACTCCCCCACCCGACTGGGAATACCCGACGATATGTTGTTGTTAGAAAAGTCCTTTGTCTAGACTTTGTTTGTTTAGGAACCTATGGGCTCTCCACTCTATATTCAAGATATACGGCCAAAAGAGATGCTTCTCAGCACCAAACGTGACACTCAAGGTTTTTGCAGAAAAATGCCCTAGTCAGAAATAGCTAGAGACAAAAGGAGAAGGTGGAGTCTTAGTTATAGACAGTGGTGTAAGCATGATATTGTTGGAGGATACCTTGGACAATCACTACAAGAAAACTGTCGGTGACCGATGGATGAAACCATCAGAATTTGGAAACAACGATTTCGATGGAATCCTGGCGAAAACTGTCGTCAATATCATTTCATCGGAAAACAAAAATCCGTCGAGAATTCCAACGGTTTATCAGTGAGCACAATTTTGATCAAAATTGCGTCAGAAAATTAAAAATTGACTAATGTCTTTTTTGTCGATGTTTGGCTAAATCCCGACCAAATTTGTTATTAAGAATCATGTCCGGTTTTGAGGGTGTGCACACAGTGCAAAAGCACATAGCACAGTTTTAATTTGTCTAATTTTCTATAGAATTTAGGACCCTAAATTTTTAAAAACACTGCAAAATAAGGCCCTAAATATTTAAAACACTACAAAACAGGACCCAATTATTTTACTTGTTATACATCTTAGAGAACATCTTTTTTAAAAAATTGGTCCAGCACTAGGCTCTAAATTTCTTTGAGACGGGTCTGTTAAGAACAATGGTTGGGCAGGATCGAAGTGAATGGATGGGTCAGATATGGGGATGAGATCAATGGATGTGATGTAGGGGTTAAGGCATTGAGTTCTAATCCATTGAAGTTTAGTAAGAAAGATCATAGACTCATGGTGAGAAGTATGAGGCGGTTTATATTGAAAGAGCGTTGTTTAGAGATGGAGAATGGCTTTATGCGGATAGTGATGGTGTCTTGATCTGGAAGACCGAATTCTCATTTTAATTCACAATGTTACAATGATCGGTTCTTGGAATAATAGCTGGTTTATTTTGACTTCTTAATAATCAGTTTACTATTCTAAATACAAATCACTTTGTACGCTTTGTGAAAAAACAAAAATCTTATATAATAAAATTGGCTTTTTTCACTCCTTGGGGGGAAAAATGTCATGTGTCACCTTCTTTTAATGATATTTTTTTATATTTATTATATTTAACAAATTTTAGTTTACTTAATGAACCAATAAATGCTAATAAAAATTTAAACATTAACTAGAACAAATTTTCTACTTCATTTTTTTTTTTAGTTTTCTATTTTAATGAAAATTTACAAATAATTTTAATATATATTATTATTTATGAACAAATGATATATATAAGTTAATGTGACTTTTTTTTACAATGTACTTATATTTAGTTTATTTTTTATTAATATTATATATGCATTTATATTGTAATGGTGATATATGATTTATAAATTTCTAAAATAAATATTTATACATCTCTTATATAATAAAGTAGAGTTTTTTCTCTTCATAGAGGCAAAAGATGATACTTGTCATTCTATCATTTGTTGAAAGAGTTTTAGGTTCAATTATAAAAAAATTTATTTTATTTGAGTTTTTATTGATTTTTACAAATGATATGATTTTTAATAAATATTTTTAGTCCAGTAAATTAAAAAAAATCTTTCTCACTTTCAACCTATTCTTCAAGATGGATGGCAACTTTCATATCTCTAAATATGAAATATCTAAACAAATATCCTTGATTCTTAAATCTATTTGCTCGATTTTAAAATCAATATTCTTGATTCTTAGATCTATTTTCATTTTGAAATCAATATCCTTGATTTCCAAAAGATTTCTGTAAAATGAGAGTTTAAAAGAAAAGAAAAAGCTCCAACAAGAGTCAAACCAAAACGAGGAAAAACTGAATTACACAACAATTTTAAAACCGAAGGTAAAAAAAAATGAAAAGACAATTAATATCATTTTGAAATCAACATCATTGATTCTTAAATCTATTTAATCGATTTTAAAATCATATGATTTATTAAGATTTGGATATCCTTGATTTTCGTAAAAAACTATTTTCATTTTGAAATCAATATCATTGATCCTTATATCTATTTGCTCGATTTTAAATCATATGATTTATCAAAGATTTCTAATCCAAATGTTTTTCTAAATCCATTAAATTAGTGGAATTAGTAACCCCCATCAAATGTTATCACATGTTTACTATAATTATTCAAGAATAAAAATTGTATTAATTATCAAAATGTCATGCAAGCATCTGTAATGCGTGTAAGCTTACAAAAGGTTCAGTATATAATTTTTTTAAAAACTATCAAGTATTATAGACTCAGTGTAGTAGCATTATTGTAGTTAAGAATGATTATATTACAAAATTTAATATATACTACTTTAATATGCGATTGTTGGCAAAAATAAATATACAATTATTTTTTCAAATTTTTTTTAAAATTTAAAAAAAAACTAATAAATATAAAGTTATATAAATTTGAATTATCAGGTATGATATTTTATAGTTTTTTGTTCAGTAAATTTGAGAAAAATATTACCCGCTTCAACCTCAAAAAACTTTTTTTATTAAAAAATACTATAATAGACATTGTTCAGAAGTTTGAAGATCAAAACAATTACCTATACAAAGACATTATTAAATACATCAGTTTGTCAAAAAGTAGTTCATCAAACAATAACCAAGCAATCCCATCTAAACATTACAGTTTTTGATCAAATATTATGTAAATTTATTTAAAATCTTAGCATAATTAAAATAGAAACATATAACATCTACTGTCGATATTAGTTCGTTTACAATTTACTAATTTAAACTTCATTTTATGATTATATATTTAAAAATCAGTATATAGAGATTATATATATTCAAAATTAATATAATAAATTAAATTAAACTAAAATTTATATAAGAAACCCGGGCGTAGCCCGGGAAAACCATTAGTATAAATTATTTTCAAATGAATTAGAAGCTTTAATTATTTTGCTACTTCTATATTATTAACTAGGTACTTTCCCGCACCTTGTGCGAGGAATATATGTCCAACAATATTAAATGTGTTTACATATTAAAATTTTTCATCACGATGATAATTAATATATAATATTTTTAATGTATTAGTCTTTAATTTTAAGCGTTAGAATATGGATCATATTTCACTATATCTCATATACTTTATATTTTTTGTTTCTCTTTTTTTCTTGTTCTTCCTCTTTTTTTCCTTTTGCTCTCTTTCTTCTATTTTCTGATTTATACTATGAAAATAAATCAGAAACTCAATTATAAAACCAAATCAGTCGTAACCCTATTCCAAAGCTTCTAAGTTTATTACGAAGACTTTATTGGGTTTTATGGTTTGGTTTGGGTCTGGGCATTCAATTTTAAGTTTGATTTTGGTTCAAATATTTTGGGTTCGGTTGGTTATTTCAGTTTTCGGTTCGGTTGGGGTAGCAAAGTTAGGAACTGGATAATATTAGGAAAAATTTAGGTCCAGTTTGGTTCCACTTAGGAGGGTAATTTCTGATAGTTTAGAGTTTTTCAGATTAAATATCGGTTAATTCGAGTTGTTTGGGTAAAAAAATATCGGGTTATTCAGACAATTTTAAATATTTTAGGTTTAAAAAATATTCAGATAAATATTGGATTAAAAGGTGGACTATCATCATCAAGATCATCTTCACATGGATGAACTATCATCCTACAGGTACAACACACAAAAAAATACCACTTTGGTGTAGTTTCAATGGAAACAATCTTGCAAAGTGTAACACATTTTCCCACCTATAAAAACAAACAAATCAACTTCACATAAAACTAAATTTCATCAATAACTTCAGTTGACATCCGTTAGTTGTAACCAAAACTATTTAGTAAGTGGAACATACCTCATTCGATGCATTCAATGCACCGATAGTTTTTATTGGATTCTTAATGAAAAACTCATCATATAAATCTAATCTTATAGACGTAGATTTTGGATCAAAGTTTTCTCTAGTAATAGCCAAATCATCATTGGGTAATTTGGATTTGAAGTCGAGCACTTCTTATAGTTGTGGATCAAAAAAATTGCAGTGGCATTGAATACATTAGAAACAGTAACAGCTCCTAAAACATCAACAGAATTACAACAACAAATAAATATTATATATTATCGTCAATTTAGATGTTAGATTATGTGGGAAAAAATACCTCTGAATTCTCGCACACAAACAAATCGAGCAACACAGACAATACATGATGCTTTATTAGATTTAAATAAATCTGATATTTGCTTTGCATACCTAGACCACAACGTAAATGTTAAACGTGTATCACTAAATATTTAAAATACAAAACAGTATAAGATTATTAAAATAAAATAATATAAAGTTAAAAGCTGAATAAAACTTATGTTATGTCACGAATTGTTAATTCCAGCTTAGTTGTTGACTTTCCTTTTGCCATGCGATCTTAAAAAAGGTCCAACATTCACAATTTCACCAATAATATCTAAAACACAAAACATTAGAATAAGGAAGTGGTGAAAAAGAGAATATAAATAGGGACACATCAATTTAAAACACTAAATATAGAAAATTTACCGATCAAGACTTCTTTTTCATACTCACATCCTAATATTTCCTTAGAATCTTTGAAATAATTATTTGGCAACTCTTTTGGAAAATCATCACAAGGAGTGATTTTGGTTGTTCTATAAAAGTTAATCTTAAAAGGAAGAGGATTTGTTCTATATTCTCTTGTATAATCACTGATGGTGAAATTATTCAGAATAAAAGAGTCTCTTTGAAATAACTTAGATTTGAAGTTACTAAGAAAACGTTCATCAATAAAAGCATGAATCTTCGTACCCTAAAAAAAAATTACAAAAATATATCAGTAAAACTAATTCATAATTAGTACTAAGCAATAAAAAAGAAAAATACAATACTTACAATGGTATCAACCAACACTAATTCAATCGAAACTATTTTTGTATTTTTCCATGTATTCCAAAGTTTTAACACTTTGACTTTAATCTTATAACAATCTTTAGCCGGATCAATCTCTCCAATAAGAACAAGAGAAGCATGTTTTTTTCTCAACAAAGACATTGTTGGGAAGTTATTATTTTTGCTGAGAAGTTATAAAATTTGTGTGTAAATTTTATTTTGTGTGAGATGTAAACGAAAGAAACTTGAATTATATATATATAGATGTTCGTAATCTAACGTAGTATGCTTTCATTGTCGTGATTATCTAGGACAATATTTACTGAATTTTATACTAAACTAGTGGTGTACCGGCGCTACGCGCCGGATTCATATATGTTATTATAAAAGAAGTTGCGATTTATTTTGTGGCCTTGGTGAAGAGATTATGTTCAGAAATTTGATGTTGTAACTATGTTGAAGACAATGATCTTTTCTGATTATTAGTGGAGTATCACAAGTGGTGTTATTAATCGAAACAAATAAAAGTAGAGTAAAAATTTGATAGACTTTATAAAGTTAATTTAGTAAATACTTAAACATAAAGTAAAGTTCATGTTTGTAAATTAAAAATGTAAATAGTTGTGTTTGTTTTGTGATTATGTTCTTTCAAGGAAGATAATATATAGTTCCGTTCTCTTAAAATAGTAACAATCCTAGACTGACCGTTTATATCTTATACACAAAATAGTAACAATCCTAGACTGATCGTTAATATCTTAAACGCCACCATTCTCGTGACCGTTAAAATCAAGTCCCGTGAGCATATATAGATAATCAGAGATATAAAAGGCGAACTTAAACGCTAATGCTTCACTACAAGAAAAATGAGCTTCGGTAACACACGGAAAATGCTACTAAAGGGATTTCGTAGCGAAACAACAAACGCTGTATAATGAGGAGCTACAGTAGACCCCCCCCCCTACCATAGCAGTTTTTATGCGCTATAGTAGATTGACCTATTATAGCGCTAAAAACATGCTATTTAATTCTTTAAACTAGCGCTTTGTTTTTGCTATTACGTTTGTTTATATAGCACTATTGTTGGGCTGTTCAATATTTAATGATAACACATTATATATGCTGATGGATATTGTTTCGTGACATTATGGTTCTCGAATTTAACACTATAGTAGCACAAAAGTTTTGCTATAGGAGAAGTTTATATAGCGCTGTTTTTGTGCCATATGAAATTAGTATATAGCGATTATACTGTGTTATAGGATATTGTTATATAGCGCCTTTCTTTTGCTATTGTGTAGGTTTTAATGGCTATTATACATTGCCACAACATCATTTACAAGAGCATATATCATTGTCGTTTAATAATGTTTTCAAGCTATTTTCTAGTGCTATAATATAAGTTTTCTTGGCTTTTATTTTGTATCATGACACTGAGAAACTTCTGTTTATATTGCAATTTGAACATATATTTAACCTATATATAGTTGCATCAATATAATTTGTTATTGAAACATTGAATTGCACAAAATGTAATTAGCTTTAATTTATGAAAGACAATAAATCATAAAATATCATATTACATAAAGTTAACTTAAGAAAGTCTAGAGGTAACATGAACTAAACTAAACATTAACTAAAAAAACATGAACTCTAAGAGTGGTTACCATGCCATTACTATTCAAAGAGTCTTGCGGTTTGAGGACTCTCCTTTCTCTACTCTTGGACGTATCTTAGCAGCGTTGTTCCTCGAACATAGCTTGTGTATTGCATCAATGTCTTCTTCCTCTAGTTCGATGCGTGGATCATCATCTTCTTCGATGCGTATTAAGTAGCCTAGGTGAGCACAAGACCGTCTAAACTCTGTCTTTGTTATCTCCTTTAGTTCATCATCCGCATCAGTTTGTTGATCGTTCTTTGCTTGTTGTTGTGTCTTTTGTCTGAATATTGGTACAACGTTCTTAGCAGGGAGGCCGCATATGAGTCCTTTACCTTCCATTTAACTAACAGTTTCTGCAGTACCAAATATGAAATTATTTACATATGTTTTTTTTTTATCAACAACCACAACAATCAAAAGAAAGAAATATAATTCAATATAAAAGACTATAACCTTTGCTTGAATGACGAACTGTTGTAGAACCTGTGATATCTTTGCTCCGAAACCTTTGCTCCGAAACCTTGTAAACGAAAAGTTTTATCACAAGAACTTGTCAATGTCGCAAAACTCATTGTCCTAAGGCAGATCTACTTCAACAAACAATAAATGAAAGTCCAGATTTAATTGTGAAACAATAACTATTACAAAATTCAGATTCTTGAAGCCATCTCTGACAGAGATTCGAGAAAGCAAAATAGCGACAGCAAAAAACAGAGAACCAAGGATTCGAGAAACAAACAATAGAAAGAGAGAATAAAACCTTTAGATTCGGCGATAATTTTTTGTTGTGTTTGGCGATGGTGACAGAGATGATATGATTTCCTCTTTGGATTCAATCTGTGTTTTTTTTTGGTGTTTGGCGATGGTGAAAGAAGCTTCGAGGTCTCGAGATTGAGTTTATTGGGTTTCCTTTGATTATTAAAATTTAATTAAAACAGAGGTGATTATTGACTGTTAGATTAATTATAATCGACGGTAGATATGAATAACTACGTGATCCACACCTTAAACACACGAGCCAATGATATAGAAAAGTGAATATCGAGAAGATCAAAAGCTAATTAAAACAGAGCTGATTATTGACCGTTAGATTAATTCTAATCAACGGTAGATATGAATAATTAGGTGATCCACACCTTAAACACACGAGCCAATGAGATAATTGTTTCACGATTTGTATGTTATTAGTATAGTATTTTGTTATTTTTCTTTGTGTTAATTTTGGAATATGGTGTAACAATTAAATTAATATTTTAAGTTTTATATGGTAAAGTTTAATTTATAAATACACATCTTATATTTTTACATTGTTAATTTCATGTTCATATATTAGTTTAGAATGCTTTCAACTAAGAGATTTAGGGTATAGGGTTTAGAGTTGGAGGTTTAGAGTTTGAGATTTATATCTTATATTACTTTTTGATAGAAGATAGTAATATAAGAGATTTAGGGTATAGGACTTAGGATTTGGGGTTTAGGATTTGTGGTTTAGGGTTTGGGGTTTACATTGTTAATTTCAGTATATCTCAAGCATTATAAAAACGAAAATTAAATAACTTGTCCCATTATCAAAACAGATATACTTGTTTAAAAAACAAAAATCATTCATATAAATACAAATTCTAACCAATCATAAATAATAAAAAACAATCACATAGTATAGTTTCACACATAAATCCCTTCACAATCAGCTCGGGCATTCCTAGCTTCTTCAACCAATTCATCTTCATCCATGTCAACTAATACAGGCAATGGCCCAACGTCCGCAGTGCCAGATTCATCATCTTCTGCACTGTATCTTCTCTTAGAACTTCTCATAGCTACATACCAACTCGATGAATCATCTACCCTTGAATAAAAAACTTGATGTGCTTGAGATGCTAGTATGTATGGATCTTTTGTAAATGCAGCTTGACTTTGGTTAAGGTTGACAAGTGTGAATCCATCTTCTACCTTTACCCCATTACCAATATTTGCCCATTGGCACCTAAATATAGGAATGTAGAAGACATTGTAATCAAGCAGTATAATATCCACCACTCTTCCATAGTAAGACACAACATCAACCATTGGAGAATTGTCTTTTGCACTAGCTATACACATTGCCGTGGCCTCATGCAACACACCACTGTTCTGAGTTTCTCTATCAACCGAAACTGTATGGAACCGATTGCCATTGACGATGTAACCCGTGTAAGACCTTGCATGAAGACGAGGACCATATGCTAACCACTTAAGTGTATCTTCATGATCAGAAGTCATAGGTATCTGTTGTAAAATTTGGCAAATGTCATATATAAGAATAGATGATAAACAAAAAACCAATTCTAATAGTCAATATACCTGTTCTTTTAACCAGGCTGCAAATTTCTGAGAATGTGTACGCCATAAAAAAGCAGAATCACGGTAACATCTTTCACTAGAATCTTGTAGATGTTGCAGGTGCATACTAAAATTGAAACACAAGAAAACATTAAGTAAATGTAAATACAACAATATTATAAAAGAGACTATTAGTAGAAGAACTTACTCCACATAAGGATCAAGCAGAGCCATATTATGAATGACAGCAAGATGTGCTATGTTTTTCTCATTCTCAGTAAAAGTACATGAAGTAGGTGCTGATATAGGACGACCCTCCAGTATAGTGCAGTTCTCATACTCAGAATTTCTTTCAAGTTTCTCTTCAACATTTGTTGTCTTTTTCAAAAAATCACTGCAGAACCGCACGCACTCCTCAGCGAGATATGCTTCAGCAATACAACCCTCTGGTCTTGCCGTGTTTCTTACAAAGTCTTTCAGAACTTTCATATACCTGCATATAAAAACATGTAACTGATAAGCATAAAAGTATATTGAAAATGATACAACTTATAAGTTATTAGATTGTACCTCTCAAATGGATACATCCAACGAAAATGAACTGGTCCACATAACCGAGCTTCCCTGCCTAAGTGAACTGTCAAATGCACCATTATATCAAAGAAACTTGGAGGAAAGAACCTCTCAAACATGCAAATAATTTCCACAATTTCAAGCTCCATTACAGAAATTGCCTCTCTGTCAATAACTCGCTGACACAGTTTGTTGAAGAAAGCGCATAAGCGTCCAATAGCTATCCTAACCCCTTTAGGTAACAAACCTGCAAGTAAATAACATTGAATATTAAAAACTTAACAGCTTAGTATATATGCAAGAGTTCTATATAAAATACTCCATCATACCTCTGATTGCAACAGGAATAAGTTGTTGCATCAACACATGATAATCATGTGATTTAAGACCTTTAACACTACAATCTTCTATCTTAACACATTTGGAAATATTTGCACAGTAGCCATCTGGTCCTCTGAAGTCAGATAATCGCTTACAGAATATTTTCTTCTCTGTTTTTGACAGAGACCAAGGACCTGGAGGAAGGTAGGTTCTTGTTCCACGTGTTTGGGGATGTAAATCCTTCCTAATACCAAGCAGTTGCATATCTTTCCGAGCATTAACACCATCCTTCGATTTCCCCGAATGTAGCATTGTAGAGACAAGGCTAGCGCCAACATTTCTCTCCACGTGCATCACATCTAGATTATGCCTAACAGGCAATTCCTAGATAACATAGTAACATATAATAAAAAGAAAGTTTAATACTTTTATTTTTTAAAATATATCAACCTGAATATATATAGTAGAATAACAAAACTTAACATATAAATCATACCTTCCAATAATCTAACTTGAAAAAGATTGGGCACTTCTTCCATCTTGATAGCTCCTCTTCATCTACTTGGTTTTCCTCTTCTTCTGATTCACTGGATTCATCATCAGTATCAGAGGCTGATCCAACACGATCTTGCATCTTCCTCTTTCTTCCTTTTACTTTTACATTCCCAAAATCATTCTTGTATTTTTTGAGTATTTCATAAATGTTATGACCAGTCAAAATCCTACCTCTTCTTCCATGCTCAGCTTTACCATCAAACCATGCTTTCTTTCGTCTATAAACATGGGTGGGTGACAGAGACTTCCGGTGAGACATATACACGTGCTTTCTACAATTACTCAACCACAAACTATCTGTGTGCTTCCCGCAAACAGGACAAGCCATTTTGCCTTTAACTTTGCAACCTGCTAGATTTCCATATGCCGGGAAATCCTGTATGGTCCACAGAAGCATTGCTCTTAAAGTGAATGTAGTGCGACTGAATGCATCATATGTTACCTCTCCCTTCTCCCACAGATGGTTTAGATCCTCTATAAGAGGTTCTAAATACACATCTATATTGTTTCCAGGTTGAGTTGGTCCAGGAATCAGCAATGTCAACATGATGTTCTCCTCTTTCATACACTTGTCAGGTGGCATGTTGTAATTGACCAGCAAAACAGGCCATGCACTATAGTTAACATTTTTCATGTTGAAAGGATTAAACCCATTTGTGGAGAGTCCAAGCCTAATGTTCCTTTCTTCTGCAGCAAACGACGGATACTTTTGATTCATTTGATCCCAAGTCACAGAATCTACCGGATGACGCATTTTTCCATCTGTGCTCTTATTACTGAAATGCCACTGTAAGTCTTTCGCCATGTCCTCTGATCTGAACATCCTCTTGAGACGTGGAATGATCGGAAAGTACCTCAGTACTTTCTGCGGAGTACCTTTCTTCACCTCACCAGTACGCGTGTTAATCTTCCATCGCGAAGAATTGCATTTAGGACAAGTGTCGAGCTCCTCGAACTGTTTTCTAAATAGACAACAGTCATTCACACAAGCATGTATCTTCTCATAGCCCATATCAAAAGATTTGAAGAATTTCTTCACTTCATACAAGGATGTGTGCAATACATTATCCTTGGGTAGCATCTGTTTTAAAGTCTCAAGTAGACTATCAAAACTTTTGTCAGACCAACCACTCTGAGTCTTTATCCTAAAGAGTGAAACAATCGCAGATAGCTTGCTGTGGTTTGTGCAACCTGGATATAGTGGTGTTTCTGCATCAGCTAGCTTGGCTAAGAACTCATCTTCTACCTTATCATCACCATCAGCAACATCATTTAAATCACCCTCCATAACCAGCTCTTCATCCATAAACTCAGCAGCTTTGAACAAACCTAAGATCTCTTGGTTCAACTGGCTTGTATTCTTTCTACACTCAGTCCCTGATTTCACTTCTCCATGATGAAACCAGTCCTCCCTCACCTTGTAACTCCTATCCATTCCCCTTGTTACAAGATGATCAACAACATCAGCGGCTGAGTGGCGATCTACGTTGCGACAGTCAATACACGGGCAAACAATCATTGCATTGTCTCCTAAACCTGCAGCCACAGACCTCACAAAATCCCAAGCACCTTTCTCATAACCTGGATCGGTTCTGTTAAGATGAACCCATGTCTTTTCCATAACCATTATATGTCCCTACCCATAAAGAAAACAAAACATACTGAGACAGAGAAGGATAGAAACGGATCTATTGAGACATAGAAGCTACTGAGCTATTGAGACAGAGAAGCTACCGAGCTATTGAGCTTGAAAGCTTTGTCGAAGAGAGATAGAGACAGAGACGGAGTCGAAGAGAGACAGAGACGGAGTCGAAGAGAGACAGAGACGGAGTCGAAGAGAGACAGAGACGGAGAGAGAGAGCGGCGGCGGAGAGATATGGCAACGGCGAGGAGAGACGCTGGTGGTCGAAGAGAGTCAGAGACGGAGAGAGAGAGCGGCGGCGGAGAGATATGGCGACGGCGAGGAGAGACAGAGACGTATTATCTTTGGTATTGAATCTGAAATTTTCTTATCTTTGGCGACGGCGAGGAGAGACGTATTGTCTTATTTTCTTTCTATATATTTTTTAAGTAACAAAAACAAAAAACTCAGACATTTTAATAACGAAAATTAAATAACTAGACCCATTAAATAATATCTCAAACATAGAATTTTTGATGCAACATAAAAATCCAATACAAAGTACACAAAGTATTCATGTCTTTAAACTAAAACATCACTTGTCCTCATTCACCATTACAAGTTTATCTTCTGGCCAGGCAAGACAAGTTCCATGTGCATCTGCCATATACTGTATTTCAGGGGTTTGCCTCCAAACTGCAGCATCTTTATCAATCACAGTATTCACCCATACTCGACAAGCATTAGGCCCCAATTTCACGTGATGTACCACTTGATCAGGATCACTACTCGACCAACGTCCTTCAGCAACAACGCGATTCTTTCCGGATATATCCATCAACTTGCATTTTTGATTTTCTTTGAAGGCAAGACGCTTCAAGAACAACCAGCAAACAAGATAGACAGAAATCAACCACCAGCAAAAAAATAATAATAAATCAACAAGATGAGAAATTACAGGAGACTTCTCATTATGAGATCTTATGCTTCCTCCCTTAGATGTAGATTGTTGAAGAACAGGGGATTCATTCGATGTTGTCTCAATCACAACTCTATTAGCAGGCCATGCTATAAAACAGTTCAAAGATTCCTGCAGAGTTCTCATGTCCGCTGTAGGCCGCCATAGCCATGTCTGTGTGTTTAAAACCGCATCCACATAAACTTTGATTGCATTTGGACCAATAGGAAGTCCATTTACTAACGCTTTCGCGTCTCGAGACTGCCATCTGCCTTCAGCTACAACTTCATCACACTTACCCAAAGCCTTGAGTTTGCATCTGTTTTTTGAACTTGTTCTAGGGCTCTGTGGAACAAAGGTACAAAACAGGAAGAAGGATTATTTGATAAAGTGTGATCTAACTGCATTATCAATTAATAAAAGATACTTAACCTTAGGTGCAATGTCTTCTGCAATGTCATATTTGCTTGGAACAATACACAAATCGGCATCCCATGCAATCATTTCTCCAACTACATCCTCAATAGTGGACATCTCAGGTATAGGTCTCCATAGTGGAGCTTCTGGTTTGGTAGCAGATTCAATAAACACCTTAACTGCATTAGGCCCTAAAGGTATCCCATGGACTAATTCATCAGCATCATAAGAAACAATACGGGCCTCAGCAACATTATCATCAGAAGTCCAGTCAACCAAATTACACTTAGGAAGTGTTTTGGTATTTACACTCTTATGTGTAGAGTTTTCACCAACATCACCCTCTTGTCTCTGCAATTTCAGAAACATATCAACATATAGTATATATAAACTTATTAAATATTATATAAATAAATAATGTGTATATAGTATACTAACCTGATCATAAATTTTTTCAATAATTTGCTCTAAATCCTGAATTCTATTCTTCATTTGAACATGATCTGCTTCCATTGCAGCCATAGAGCTTATGTTGACTTGGAAACAAGAAAGTTTAGTCAAGCTCATGCCTCTGCCCATTGCCCGTAGTCTTCCAGGATTATCAGGTCCCAAAATTTGACTAAGTATATCTTCCTTTGGATTTGTTGTAGCTGAATCCTTAGTACCTTCAATTTCTAGCTCGGCTGCCTTTCTCTGCAAACAAATAACATAGTAATGTACATCACTCATGAATGATGACCACATATTAAGTAACTTAAGAAGAATAGAATTCAGGACATACAATCATTTCAGCCGCCTCTGTATTTACAGGAGTACCATCCTTCTTGGTGCGTGATTCGACCCACACTTTTGCTCTTGTAACCTGGGATGGGTCTGAGCTTGCCTTGATTAATTCTTCTCTCTTTCTGACCATTCCTTTACGGCCAAGGCAATGAGGAATCTGCAGCATCCTTTTCTTCTTCATAGAATCACTTACTACCTTAAATGCATTACTAGTCTTCTCTTTGATAAACTTACGCCATTCAGGTTCACTTATATTAGGTGGTCGCAGATCCATCCTATCTTTTAGGTTATCAGTTGCTCTGACCGCTGAAACAAGGCGAGATTTGGAGGATCTCCATATATCTCTCATCTGACCAAATGCAGCAGTTTTCTTCCATGGTTGGTCAAGATCAAACCTTGCCTACATTCAAATGAATCATTTAAAATCAGAAATTACACAAAGCAATTCTAATTAAAAGAAGCAACATGTAAAAGCAAACTACAGAATACCTCAATAGATTTCCACAAAACAAGTCGGATATCTTCACTTACTTTCCTCCAATCACGGATTGTGTAAGGAACATGTTCCCGTACTATTGTACCTAAATATGATGCAAATGGTATTGACCCTGGACCACAAGGTTCTCCCATGATAGTATAATCAACGTGAATCTTTTCATTTGGATCCTTGGCGATGTTTTTCATCTTTGTTTGTCCTCGTTTCCTTTTACGATTTGCTTCAGCAACATTTTCAGCAACATTCAGAGTATGATCTTCATTGTCAGCAGCAGCATCATCACCAACTGGTTCAGCTACATTGTCTTCATTCGCATCCTCTTGTACATTAGCATCATCTTGTAACTCAGCACCCTCTTGTAAATCAGCATCCACTCCATTACCCAAATTTTGAGTTTCACACTGCTTCTCCTCTATCTCGTTAATCTTCTTCGTTTTTGGTGTACGCTTTTTTCGAGAAATCTTGCCCATCTTAGTTCACCTGAAACAAAAGATCTCAATTGATTATCAAAACAATCAGACGGCGGAGAGAGACAGCGGCGGAGAGAGACGGCGGCGGAGAGAGACGGCGGCGGATCGAGAAATAATGGCAGAAAAAACAACAAAGACAAAGACTTACAGAGATGAGATTCGATGGAGATTGTGGGATTGATAATCGAGATTTCTTCAATGGGAATCGAGAGTTCATGCAATGGGTATTCAGATTTCACAGTGGAATCAAACACTTTGATATTGAATCTGAAAATTTTGAGACAGCTTTTTGTTTTGTTTTTTGAGCTAAGTGTAAAAGGAGAAGAAAAAAGACCCGATTCTTTTGGAAAATCGAGATTTTTTTGGTTGGGGGGGGGAAACCCAATTGTTTTACCTCCAGCAATTACCTTTACCCGCTATAATACTGAGTTAAGTTCCCGCTTAATGAAAATTATATCCTAGCGTTACTTTAGTGCTGCGAAATACTTGCCATCCTATTTTGCTACTTTTAGTAGCAGTTCGTAAATTTGCGCTACAAAGAAGTGCTACCGAAGCTCATTTTTCTTGTAGTGCTTCAAACATAGCTTCCATATGCTCAATGTCCTCTGCCATTGGTCACGGTCAGGTGCGGTGTTTTCAGAGAACGTTCTTGTCCCGAACATAAGTTTCTTGATAGCATTGCCACAGTAGTGTATCCAAGAAATCTGATCGGATATCCAAAGTACTTGAACCTCTTTATCTTATTCCAGCAGCGATCAGATTTTGATAGTGTGTGTTCCTAGTCAAGGATATCAAAGAAATATTTTCCGTCTTTGAGGTTTCCTCTGCACAACATTACTAAACCCCAAAGATACATACGCCTATCATATTTTCCATAAGCAGATTGGCACATGTGAGGTGATTGAGTGCTTTGATTGATTTGTGGTGGAAGAAGTACTGATTTATTCCCTCACTATTAAGATGAGCTTCAGCTGATAGGTGTCTGATATGGGGGGGAGGGGGGGCTGGTGTGCGTGGTAGATATTTATCTTGTAGCCAAAGCTGCCGTGGTTCAGATACTGGAGGTACAAATATTAAAGAGTAGGAATAAGTACATAATTTTTTTTACAAAAGAGTAAGTTGTCAAAGTCATAAAGAATTAGTTTACGTCTCCTTAGGACCAATTTTTTTTTTCTTTTTATGATTTCTTTTGGTTACATATGATGATGATGCGGTGGAGTGTTCAGAAACACTAAGATTTTTGGGAGATCTCCCGTGGTTGCTTTGCCATTAAATTCAACTGGCGTCTTCACTATTATTTCTGAAAATCGTAATGGTTGAGTAATTAGGAATCAAGAGGTAGCATCAGAACTGTGTAGTGAAAGAATGTAGGAGATACGTAACTACTGGCTTTTGCAATTACACTGCATTTACAGTGTGAGCTAATCATTCAGTTGGGAGGCGTGTAGGCACCCTGCAACGATAAACTTTAATTTGTAAGGTTATAGCTTCTTAAATTCAATTTTTTTTTGTTAACTTTTAGCAGTTTGTTATTTATAAACTTGTCTTCTAAGCGTATAGGATGTGTCAATATAGGTTATATAAGCTCTGAAATGTGTCTAATTTTTTATGAGATGTGCAAGTGTTCATAATTTTTTGTAATGGTAACTTCTTAATTTTATTTTTTTGTGTTAATTAATTATTATCAGTTTCTTACTTATAAATTTCTCATCTAAAACCTTCTATATGTGGCAATCATTTTTTTGAACATATTCTTATATATGTGGCAATCATAAACCAAAGTGATATAAGCTCCGACATTTGTTTAAACAAAGTGATATAAGCTCTGCTCTTTGTTGATTTTTTAGAAGTTGTGAAAGTGTTCATTAGCTCTGTAGTTTGTGTAATCTTATATGAGTTATGAAAGTGTTCATAATTTTCTACGATGGTATCTTCATAATTCTATTAATTTGTGTTAATTATTATCATTTGTTACTTTAAATTGTGTACACTAAAACGTCGAAGATGTTGCAATATATGTAATACAAACTATGAACCTTGTTTAGTTATAAGTTGTGCAAGTGTTAATTATTTTATATGAAATATAAGGATGCATGAGAACAAACTTTACAAAAAAGTAAAAAAAAACTTTACAAAAAGATGACCGTCGGTTTGATCTCTGAAACCTAAGGTAAGAAGACAACTTAACGGACTGAAAATGTGTGTAAATCTTAAAACAATTCTGCAAGTTGGGTAATACATAAATCATTCTATAACTGGCCTTTATATTTTGAAGAGCCCAAATCCATTTTGTCAAAAACTCAAAAAATCAGAATGTGACAAACCGAGATGAGAATTAATTTTGTCCGGTTTGATTTCAATTAGTAAATGCTGACATGGCTTTTTTTTGCCCCCCTCACAAATGCTGATGTGGATGCATGAGAAGAGAGAAAACTCAACTTTATTGTATAAGATAATTCACGATAATGACTAAGTCAACGGCGCATAATCAATATAATAACCAACTAAAATATTTTGATAATTCTTTTGGTCAAACATGTATTTTACCGAACTATAATCAATATAATAACCAACTAAAGTATTTTGATAATGCTTTTGGTTAAACATGTATTTTATCGGATTATTATTAGCTAATGATTTATAATAATCAACCAAAAGTTAAAACATGTTAGATAAGTATTATAAATGAAAATATTATGAAAAATATGATTTAAAATTAAAATTATGAAAATTATCTAAAATCGTGGAGTACATGACACCTCATCAAAATTACTTCTTAAATTATAGTATAGATTTTTATAGTTTTGAAAAGATGTGAATCATGTGGTAGAAATGGTAAGGAAATATTGGTACAAGTACTTTCAATTAACTGATCAATGTACTACAATATGTCAAACAATCTATAAGTCAAAACATGTGCATACACAAGATTAATTACAATTACATTATGCCAAAGATTCTACACATTTTTGACGAGAAATATAGATCAGATAATTTTTTTATTGAAATAGAAATTTAACGAGATTTAACGATGTGATTTTCAAACTTTTATCAAGCATTTATAAGATTTTAACCACTAGATCAATTGTTATTAGTTGTGTCACATACATCATTTTATAGTATATATAGCCAAAAAAAAATCTTTTATACTATTTGGGTAAATCACTCTATTGAGTTTGGTTGTTGAAATAAATAGATATGAATGAAGCCGTACAATATACTTGATTTCAAATCCAAAACAAAGACAAGCAAATTTGAAAGAATCAAGAATTCTGGCATATGGGATTTGTGAGAATACATATCGTGTATGGTGGACCAACTGCCTCGATGGAGTTGAATAAATTCTATCTCAATTTTTAATTATAAAAAGCCTTTCATAGCCAACCAAAATAGGATCGCATATTTGTCACGTTAATTTCTGTTCACTCATATTTTCGACCAACCACACCGTACGGAAAATTCGTGTTTCCCGAGCGGTGTAAAGAATAAACTTAAAATTAAATGATTATGTATTTATGTTCCACAATACATAAAAAATCATCATATAAAGTTAGAAAGACCACACTTTTACCATGCCATTTGTAGTTGGACATTTTTTTTTGACATTTCATATTTTCTCTAACACTCCTTTTTTCCCCTTATTTACTTGGTATCTATAATAGAATGCCCTAATATTAATAAAGTCAACAATTTAATACAACCAAACTAGCACATAAAGAATATAAATATTTTAAAGGTTATTATTTTAAAATTTATATTTTTAATTCTGAATTATGACCTTAAACTATAATCGCCAAACTTTAAATCCATATCGCCAAAATCTAACTCTTGTATTAGTTAGAGAAGATTTCACATAATACTCCAACATCAGTTTTTTTTTTTTTAACCAAAATCTTTCATTTAAAAAGGTAAATAACACTTCCACACACACACACACACACATATATATAATTAAAATATTTATCTTAAATTTGTTTTTTGTTAAACTTTTTTTTTCTTTACAGCATTTTTACTTTAAGCATATCTCTATTTATTTGAATTTTCTAAATCAAAGCTTAAAACTATGTTGAAATATATTTCAATATACATATATTGATGCTTTAAAACTATGTCCGAGTTTGTCGGTTTAAGAAGTCGAGCATGATAATGATGCAAGTGTACGCTAGATCATAGAAATAGAATACTTTGGTGATGGTTATTTGCACTAGTTTTTAGTTTTTCGATTTTGGTTTTAGATTTTAGTTTTTAGTTTTTGATTTTAGCTTTTTATTTTTGATTTTCAGCTTTTGGTTTTAGTTTTTAGATTTTGATTTTGGTTTTTAGTTTTGCTGTAGTTTTTAAGTTTTTTTTTAAAAAAAGTAATATATTATTATAAAATAATATAACAAAAAGAAAAATAAAAACTTAAAAGCTACTATTAAAATTTTATAAAAATATAATGATTATTATTTTAAAATACAAATATATTAACATGCTTAAATTATTATATTTTAAGAAAATTATATTATACTAAATTATAATCATAAAATAACTATAAGTTATACAATATTTAATATATTTTTATATGGAAATTATTTATAATTGTCTTGTATATAATTTTAAATTATAAAATTTTAATAGTTTTTAATTGGCTTAAAAACTAAAGAAATTAATGAAATTAGCAAACTACTTTTGATGGAACAAATAGGTGTCTATGAACAAAGGTAACAAAGTGTGGAATTTATGGTATGTAGATAATTATGAGGTTTTATGTGTTTATGAAGTGTAAATATACTTAATATTATATATAAGTATAGAAAATTATTTTGACATGAAACATAAATAAATTATTATACATTATTTCTTAAATGGTATCTTTTGTACCAAAATTGTATTAAATTTGTATTTTTATAAAGTATTATTATTTAATTATTAAATAATTAAAATATACCACTTCCTAATAAAAATGAACAAAATTCATTTTTATTATTAAAAACCCACAAAAATGGTTTTTTTTTGTTTCTCTTAATAAATTGTTTAAGAGCTTGATTGTTTGTAGACGTTGGTTTCTAGTTTTAGGTTTTCCAGAAACGACCTTTAACCCAATCACGATTCTGGACAAATAGATTTTCTATTTTTTAGGGAATCTGGTTTTTGTTTCGTCTTACTGAGGTGATGATTGTTTGCACTAGTTTTTAGTTTTTAGATTTTGGGTTTAGATTTTAGTTTTTAGATTTTAGATTTATTTTTTTTATTTTTAATTTCCAGCTTTTGGTTTTAGTTTTTGGATTTTGATTTTTGGTTTTGCTGTAGTTTTTAGTTTTTTTTTTAAGAAATAAGTAATACATTATTTTAAAAATAATACAACAAAAATAGAAATAAAAAATTTAAAAGATACTATTAATTTAAAATATAATTATTATTATTTGATAATACAAAATACATTAACATGTTTTAATTATCATATTTTTAATAAACTTATATTATACTAAATTATAAATCATAGAATAATTATAAATTATACAATATTTAAAATATTAATAATGCAAATTATTTATTAAATTAATTGTATATAATTTAAATTATAAAATTTGAATAACATTTTTTTCTTTTTCAAATTAATATAATATATTTTATTAATGAAATTTAATTTTTTATAATTTAAGTGATTGTTTAATAAGTCTAATAACTATTAAAATTATTAAATAATTTTATTTATAGAAATGAATAACCAATTTATACTCCCTCCGTTTCATATCATGTGTCGTTGTAAAAAAAAATTTTCGTAGCAAAATAAGTGTCGTTTTCGGTTTTCAATGCAAAATTTATTAGTTTTATTCTGTAATTTATTTTTCTATTGATTGAAATATGGTTAGGTGTATAGATAATTGTGTATTTATATATAAAATATGCAAAATTAATTAGTTCCTTAATCTGTGTGCCTAAGTCTAAAAGGACACTTATTATGAAGCAGAGGGAGTATTATTTAATGATTACACATTATTGCTTAAATGAAACATAAGTATAGAAAATTATTTGACATGAAACATAAATAAATGATTACACATTATTGCTTAAATGATATCCTTTGTACCAACATTTTATTAGACTTTTATCTTTATAAAGTATTATTATTATTTAATTAATAGCTAATTAAAATGTATCTGAAAGATGAAGTATTTCTCTTGATCATTTACGTTGATTTACAACAGTATATAAAGATTAATCTTTTACAAGATACGTGGGATAATTCCACGATTCTAGGAAACCATAATAGAATATTCTTGGTTTACTAACACCCCCCCCCCTCAGTCGCATGGTCAATTGTGTTGACACCAAGACTGGAACGGAAGCTGTTGAATAAGGAGGTGGGGAGGCCTTTGGTGAAGATATCTGCATATTGTGAAGCTGCCGGTATATGATGAACTCGAACTTGTCCCATTTGTACCTTCTCTCTAACAAAATGAATATCGATCTCTATGTGTTTAGTGCGTTGGTGTTGCACCGGATTGGATGAGAGGTAGACGACACTAATACTATCGCAGTACACGATGGTGGCCTGTTTGAGAGGGCAATGTAGTTCGAGAAGTAGGTTGCGTAGCCAACAAGCTTCAGCAACTGCATTTGCAACTCCTTTATACTCTGCCTCTGCGCTTGATCTTGAGACAGTTTGTTGATGCTTTGCTGACCAAGATAGGAGATTGTCGCCTAAGAAGATGCAGAAACCCGAAGTGGATCGCCATGTAGAAGGACATCCAGCCCAATCTGCATCGGAGTATTCAGTCAATGACAGTTTCTGATGTTTCAGGAGCTGGAGCCCTTTGTCTTTGGTTCCTTGTAGGTAGCGTAGTATGCGTCGCAGTGCTTGCATGTGTATGTCTCTTGGATCATGCATAAAGAGACACACTTGTTGAACCGCATAAGCGATATCAGGTTGTGTAAATGTTAAATATTGCAGAGCACCTGCCAAGCTTCGATATTGTGTTGGGTTGTCGAGTTGTTTGCATGTATCCTCTGCTAATTTCGATTTTAAATCAACTGGTGTTGTCACCGGTTTGCAGTCTTGCATGCCTGCCCGAAGTATAATGTCCTCGGCGTAGCGGCTTTGATGAAGAAACATACCTTTGTCGTTATGAACTGCCGCAATGCCGAGAAAAGAGTTGAGGATACCACCATCAGTCATTGGAAACTCTTGTTTCATAGCAGCGATGATACTCGAAGTAAGTTGTGGTGAAGACGAAGTTACGATGATATCGTCCACATAGAGTAACAAGTAACTGATGTCGTTTCCTTTCTTGTAGACAAAGAGACTCGTATCACTTCTACTTTGGTTGAAGTGCTTGGAGGTGATGAAGCTGACGAATCGAGCGTTCCAGGCGCGAGGAGATTGCTTGAGGCCATAAATGGAACGATTCAATTTGCATACATGGTCGGGTTTAGCCTTGTCCACAAATCCAGGAGGCTGAAACATGTAGACGGTTTCGTCGAGGGTGCCGTGAAGGAAAGCGTTCTGAACATCTAACTGATGTACCGGACAGTCATTTGCCAAGGCGACATGAAGAACAATTCGTATTGTTGCAGGTTTCACAACATGACTGAATGTCTCGGAGAAGTCGATGCCCTCTTCTTGTGATTTGCCGTTTGCAACGAGTCTTGACTTGTGAGACTTGAAGTTCCCCTGCGCATCATATTTATGCTTGTGTAGCCACATACAACGCACAATATTAGTGTTCTTAGGTCGAGGGACCAAATCAAAAGTACGACTCTTAACAATAGTATCAAACTCACAGTTCATAGATGGATTCCAATTAGGGTCTGAGAGAGCATCTTTGTAGCTTTTTGGTAAGGGAGATTGTTTTTGAGTCAGAAGAGACATAACATGTTTGGGTTTATGAATTCCACTCTTTGATCGAGTTGCCATTGGGTGCCTTGGAACCTCGGAAACTATTGGGGCAGTTCGAGTTGGTACTGGCGGTGGAGCCGGAGCAATAACTACCAGAGGTGGTTGAGGATTTGTATTGGGTTGAAGAAGAATTGACTTTAGGTAAGGAGATGGTTATGTTTCTTCATCAAGAAATTGAAAGGTAGAGGATGGAAGAGACTGTGACTCGCTATATGGAAAAGAGGATTCATCAAAGGTCACATTTCGTGATATGATAATCTTTTTGGTGGTTAAGTCAAAACAGCGATAGCCACGATGAAATTGAGGATACCCCAGAACGAAACAACGCGAAGAACGCGCAGACAGTTTTGAAGTATTGGAGTGATTTTGATTTGGGTAACAGAGGTAGCCGGAAACTCTGAGATGTGAATAAGAAACTGGCTTTTGAAAGAGTTTTGTGAAGGGTATCTGGTTTGCGACGGATGTTGATGGAAGAAGGTTAAGAACATGAACTGAGGCGTGAAGAGCCTCAACCCAAAAAGAAGGAGGAAGCTGAGCTTGAAAGAGAAGTGATCGTATAGAATTGTTGATAGTAGGAATCATTCGCTCAGATCGACCATTTTGTTGAGATGTATATGGACAAGAAAATCGAAAAGTGATGCCTTTACTTGCAAAGTAATGTTGAAACTTTGAGTTGTTATACTCTATTCCATTATCACATTGCATAGATTTGATTTGAGTTTTGAAGTGGTTTTGAACATAAGAGGAGAAAAGTTGAAATTTTGAGAAAACCTCTTCTTTTGAACGAATTGGATAGACCCAAAGAAAGTGGGTGAATTGATCCAGAAAAAGAGCATAGTATCTGTGACCACTAAGACTTAGGACTGGCGAGGTCCACAAATCAGAGTGTACCATGTCGAAAGGAGCAGTGACAGTAGAATCTGAAGAATAAAATGGTAATTTTATTTGTTTGCCTAATTGGCATGCATCACAAACCGATGTCTGATCATGTTTATTACATCGGAAAACATTAGAAGGAAGCAAAGACTTTAAAGTGTTTTTATTCAATGGGAGAGACGGCGATGCCAAGTGGTGGCAGTCGCCGTTAAAAACGCAGAATGCTGAGAGGAGAGCTTATTTGTTGGAAAGACAGGGTAGAGGTCGCCAGTACTGTCACTGCGGAGCATTGTCCGACGAGTCCGAAGGTCCTTCACAGAAAAACCATTAGGATCAAACTCAATTGAACAAGCATTATCTTTAGTAAATTTACGAACATGGATAAGATTTTTGATAATAGAAGGAGTAACCAAAACTGATGTGAGATTTAGGGGTCGAGAGGAAGACGGAAAAGAAAGAGAACCCCTTTGAAGAATAGGAATTTGACCCCCATTGGCAACTGTTACCGTTTGTCCGGTTCTATCATTAAGAGTAGACTGGAGATTACCTGCGGAGTTTTTCAGGTGAGAAGTCGCTCCTGAGTCCATATACCACTGATGATCAGTCGGGTCCATCAACGTCATTGTGTTGAAAGCTGATGCAAAGTCTGTGGTCAGTTGAGGTTGTAGCATGGCATAAGGCGTCTGCGATTGACGAGCTTGCTGGTTCTGGTTTGGACGTAGACCAAGCAATCCTTGATTGTTGTTTATCGGCATGTGTTTGTTACTCCATGGCGTTGCTTGCGGTTGCATCCAGATTGGGTAGCCATTGGGCCAGCAAGGAACTCCCCATTGATTGTACATTGGACAGAACTGATTGTTGTAGCCTCTGCCACGGCCTCTGTTGTTTTGTTTCATTCCACAATTGTTGTAGAACTTCTGTTTCTGCGGTTGAGTTGTTGACTTTGCAGGTGGGGTGGTGACGTTGAGGACTTTGTCGGAGGAGGATGAGTCGGTAATGACGGTTGACTTTTTGCCCCTATTGAGACGGTCTTCTTCGAGAAGAAGCATTGAGCGAGCATCGTCAAATGAAGGGAAGGGTTGGCGATGCTTGATCAAATTGATGATGTTGTCATATTTGCTGCTTAGACCATTGAGGAGATACGTAACTAGAGTACGATCTGTGACTGGAGCATCGACATTGGATAAGAGATCCGCGATTGATTTGAGTTTTTTTGCAGTAGGCGTGAATGTTAAGATCGCCTATCTCCGTGGTTTGCAAGTCATGATCTAATTGTAAAGCCCTTGCCTCTTTGTTGTTGCGGAAGAATTTTTCTATGTGGATCCAAACTTCTCTAGCGGTTCCACCAGTTTTGAAACTGATTTTGAATAACTCTTTGGTAAGGGTACCGTAGAGCCATAGTTTGACCAGACCATCCCGTTTAGTCCAAGCGGTATCGTCAGCGTCTGTGGGCAGCAGTGTCCCGTCGAGATGACCAGAGATATCAAAGCTTTGGCAGTGAGTTAGAAACAACTCGCGCCAGGCATCGTAATTGTGATCATCGTGATCAAGGATGATGGGAATGTGTTGTTTGATGTTTGTGACGCCGTAAGCACGTTCAAGAGGAGTGAGATTAGCAGCAGGGGCGGCCATGAAGGTAGAGAGGATGAGATAGAGAGAAAAAGATTTGAGAAGAAGAATAAAAGATTAGGAAAAATGGTTCAGGATCGATTAGAGTAAGAACCCTCTGATACCATGAAAGATGAAGTATTTCCCTTGATCATTTACGTTGATTTACAACAGTATATAAAGACTAATATGTTAAAAGATACGTGGGATAAGTCCACGATTCTAGGAAACCATAATAGAATATTCTTGGTTTACGAACAGTATCACTTTCTAATAAAAAAGAAAAAAATTGTTTTTATTTTTTGAAAACCAACAAAAATGAGTTTTTAGTTTCTCTTCATAAATTGATTAAAATTTTGAAAAACCAGTTTCCCTAAAGTTTAGGGAATCTGTTTACTCAAAAACATGATTGGCAAAAATATGATTTCTACAAAAACGAGAAACAAAAACCCTTGATTGGGTAAAAATTAGTTTTTGGAAAAACAAAACTGAGAACTCTTTCAGAAACTACAAACAATCATCACATAATTCCTTCTTAGAAACCAAAATCATTATTCAAATGATGTCTTCATATAATACCTACAACCAAAACAAAAACTATTAATATTTTTTTCATTTTATTATTTTAAGAGCAAAAACAGAAACTAAAAACCAAAATCTAAAACCACCAATCAAGCTTTTCAAAAAAATCAAAATCTACTGCAAAATCAAAATCTAAGAGGTTGATTGTTTGTGGTTTTTAGATTAGTTTTTGGTTTTTGTTTTTTCCAAAAACCATTTTGCATCCAATCAAAATTTTGAAATAATAGATTTCCTAAAACATAGGAAAACTAGTTTTTGCCAATAACTATTTTCTTAACATAAAAACCAAAAAACAAAATTTTTATGGTTTCTTTAATCTTACGTTGGTTTTCATTTTTTAAAATTTTTTTTAATTATATTTATGCTTTAATATAAAAAAAGATAAATAGATAACTACAGTATAAAAAAACGTTCTAGTATGAATCATTTGAGTACTATGGATACTGTTTGTTAAAATTCATGATACATTATTTTATTAATTTTTATTTTGTTTAATAACAAAAAAATAATTTCTAAATTATCTTTTTAAAAAACTGACCAAATATATTTATAATTTTATAATGTTTCCTAAATTTATTAAAATATATTTAAATTTTATATAGTATGTTAAAATAACAAACAACTATCAATTGTATATTGTTTAATATGTGTAAAACTGAATAGTAATTTTAAAATACAACTTTTGATATTTTTTGTTTATAATAGCTGACTTATGAAAAATTAAAATATAACTATTCTTTTTTAAATATGTATTTTCATATATATATATATATATATATATATATATATATATATATATGAATTCTGGTTCATCTATATAGTTATTATTTTTTTCTGTTTTCAAAATAATTTTAATTTAAATGAATAAATGTATTTTTAAGTGATAATATTCCATCTATTTTTTTTAAAGTGGCGTTCTAGGGTTTTATTTTTGTTTTAAAAAGAGTATTGTTTTGTGTTCTCAATGCATAATTTTAAATAAATATTCATGGAAAACATTTATTTATTGATTTATTAATCAGAGAAAAAATATTAACTATTTGAACATAGGGTAAAATAGAGTTTTCATGTCTTAATATGTGTGAAAATCCTTTAATTGATATATTTATGAAATAGAGAGAGTATTTTGTATTATTTGTTGTTTTCATAGTAAATAATCTTTTATTCTTATTTTTAAAAAATATTAAAAAACATTGTAAATTGTTCTTTTCTGAACTTAAATATATAGTAAAATAAAAAACACAAATTATCATTCAAGTTTTTTAGAAACCAAAACTACAGAAACATAAAAACTAAACATAAATTAAAATCTATTACTTTATTTTTTTTTAAAAGTCAAAAGCTAGAAACCCAAAATCCCCATTCATGTTTTTACAAAAACTAGATTCTATTACAGAATCAAAAACCAAAACATAGAAACAAAAATCTAAAAACTAGAAACCAAAAGTTAAAAACCAAAAACTAAAATCTAAAACTTATTTAAACAATGATCGCCTAAAATTCAAAAACCAAAAAACTAAAACCAAAAAACCAAACAACCAAAATCTAGAATCTAACTAAACAATCATCACCTAAAATTTTGAAAAACCAGTTTTCCTAAACTTGAGAGAATATAATTATTGAAAAACTTTATTGGCAAAAAATAGTTTTTACAAAAACTAAAAACAAAAATTAGAACCTTGATTGGATAAAAACTAGTTTTTGGAAAACAAAAACCAAAAACTATTTGAGAAATTACAGACAATCATCACCAATTTTTTCTTCCAGACATTTTGTTCCTGTGTTTGCACAAGACGAGCATCAGGGATTCAGGTTAAAAGAGAAGGAGTGGACTCTTACTTTGAATTCAATGGTCGCGGATTCTTTGAGATTGGCATAAGAGAGACTGAAACCTAAATGAAGACCGGTGAGATACTATGAAGCTGTTCGTTTCTCCATTTAGATGAACTATTTGGATGAAAATAAGAGTTTTGTTTGCTTGGATATTAAAAATACAAATCATCTCGATGGCTCATCTGAATGATTTTTTAAATTATAGGTTTAATTTTAAAGTCCATTTGAATAGACTAATTTTGACCATTTGGAAAGAGATGGTTTTGCCAAATGTTATAATGTCTATTATACCCCTAATATAATTTACAAACGATAAACCTAAACCTAAAATCATTTTGTAACTCATGAAAAAATGAGTAAACTGCAATTTCCACAAAAACCAAAAGTATATTTTCACGTCAAAACCGAAAAATGCGTTTTCCCGCCAAAATAAAAAATCTTTTCTTTTCGTCAAAACCGTAAAACATATTTTTTGCTAAAACCGAAAAATACGTTTTTTCGCCAAAAGAGAAAAATATGTTTTCTTGTCGAAACCAAAAAATGTGTTCTCCCTGACAAAACCGAAGACACGCTTTTTTGCCTAAATCGAAAAATATATTTTCCCAACAAAACTATAAAAACGTGTTTTTCCGTCAACCTCGAAAATGCATTTTTCTAGTCAAAATTAAAATAACGTGTTTACCCACAAAAATTAAAAACACGTTTTTCTGCCAGAACCAAAAAAACACGTTTTTCCTGCCAAAACCAAAAATGTGCTTTTTCTGTCAAACCCGAAAAATGTATTTTTTGTTAAAACCGAAAATGTGTTTTTCCTGCCTAAAAATACCCAAAAATACACAAACAAACCTGAAATTTTTTAAATTTCAAAAAATATCCGAAATTTTACTCAAAATTTGATCCGAAGACATATAAATATCCAAAATTTTATTTGATTATCCGAATTATATTTTTAAAATCTAAAATTTTACATAAAACTCAAACTTATACCCGAAAATCCAAATCTGAAACTTAAAATAATACTCATAAGATCAAAAAATTAAAACACATATATATACATAATATATATAAGAAGTTTTGGAAATTTCGGGTATCCATCAGGTCTAGACCCGTGGATCCTCCATATTAAGACCCGATAAGGTAAAAGGTTCGGTTTGCTTCCTACCCCACCCACACTTTTTTGGATCGGTTCCGAGTCGGGTCCTCAGGTCCGGGTAAAATGCCCAGGCCTAACGTATTTCCTGCCAAAATGATTTTTTTTTGTTGCAAAAACGCGTTTGTATCACTAAAATCGAAAATGCATTGTATTGCTAAAACCGCAAAGCACATTGTCCCATCGAAAAATCCTAAAATGTCAAAATGCTAATTTTAAAATAATTTCAATGTATATACTTTAAACTAAGTAATAAATTAGCATAGCTAAAATTAATATCAAACATATGATTGCAAAATAAGCTTATATTTGTAATTTGTTCATTACATCATGTAAAATCTGAATGGATCATCTAGCCGCTAGATGGAAATGACAAATAGAGAAACGAACATCCCCAATCTCTAACCGAAGACCGGTTCAATCCTAGTGTCCCGTTTCGATCGTAATAGCTTTCATGGGCTTTAATTCTGTGTTAGCAGGCTTAAGTAATTGAGCATTATGGGGCCCCATACTTAATTCTTTTACCCTCTTCGTGCCGATTTAGGGTTTATTCCTCTCTCTCTCTCTCTAGAATCAATCATGGAGAGTAATAAGATGATTTGCGATGGCTGCGAGAACAACACATTCGAAGAAGAAGACGGTTTCTTCTACTGCCTCAATTGCGGAGATCGAGCAGCCGATATAATCGCAACCGTCGCGGACGACGAGGACATAGGCGGAGAAGGTCGCGTGGGAACGTATTCACAGGCCAACACTCGCCGTCTAGCAACACAGCCAACAGCAACTCCTTCGCATCCCGAGGAAACGAACCGTTACTCCCAGTTTCGATCTCAGCTCAAATCCGCAACCAAGACCCCTCAACAACCTACTAGAGACGACATAGGAGCGCCAACGGATCCGGAGGATTTCGGAGGAGAAGCTGTTCCTTTGAGCTACGAGGATTGTTATCAACAGACGAGGGAGAGATACGCTAGTGGTCTTATCATGATGATGACTTATCAGTGCGATGCGTTGGTTGATAAGTTTTATGTGACGCCGTTAATTATTGGTCTTGTCCCAGAGATTTTTTTACGTTTCTTGGCTGTCTCTGGTGCTTTTGATCAAGATTGGGCTGATAATGCTATTCGTGATTCCGAGCTTCAGTCTCAAGGTAGCGCATGTTTATTAGTTAGAAATTAAGTTTTTTTGTTGAATTTCAATGCAAATTTAATGATGTTTTTGTTTAGAAATTATACGAAATTAAATGTTTTTTTAGTCTATGTGTACAGATGTAGAAAGATAATTAAAATGAAATGGAAAGAGTAGTTGTATAGCCATTAGTGTTCTTTATTTGGTTATACTTGATGATTTGTTCTTTAATTTCAATTTGTAGAGACAAATGGAGAAGTAAGAGAGAGTAAGAAGCGGAGTAGAAAAAAAGGCAAAGGTGATGATTCAGAACATCGTAGCTTTGATGGTAAAAGAGCAGTGATGATATGGCTAAGTCAGCTTAGGAACTCTCTGCCTTTGTCTAGCTCTCTCGCTATATCGTTCCTTGCTTGTCACAATGCGGGAGCACCGGTTCTACCCACGGATATTGTGAGATGGGCACGAGAAGGTAAGCTTCCGTATCAGTCATGCTTCGTCAAGATTCAAGAACAGATGGGAGAGCGTACAGCTGCGTGTCCTGTGGGAGCAAGCGTGATGTTCAGCCCTGATGAGATTCTTTCTGCTCACAAGTTGGAAGCACAAGCCGCCTCCATTGCTGATGTTATCGGTTTGGTTTTGCCTCCCGTGAATTTCTACGCCATTGCTTTGAACTATCTGAAGCGTTTGTCTGTTCCGGAGGATAAGGTTGTTGATCTTGTGCGTCTCATACACTACTGGGCAATGCCTTCGGAGATATACTTGTCCAAAAGCCAGCACAGGCTTCCCTCTCGTGTCTGTGTCATGTCTGTTCTTGTTGTGGCCATACGGATGCTTTATAACATCAATGGTTTCGGTATGTGGGAACAGAGTTTGGATGATGCTGCTGCTAGTGAGACGGAGGAGTCTGGTGATGATGATGGAGAGTTAACACAAGTCAAGAAGGCTACTGAGTTTGATACGAAAGAGCTTATGAAGACCCTTGAAAGGAAATATTACGAGCTCGATGCTGAAACAAACGATGGATTTGAGACTGATCTTTTGTCATATTTATCGCACGGGAAAAACGAGATCTTTGCTGGATTAGAAGCAGCATCAGCTGATGACACATACAGAACCGTTGGTAAGCTGTGGAATAGTTACCAGAAGGTAGACGAGGAATCCGAGACTCCAATTAAGAGGGGAAGAGACACTCCTTGTAGTAGTAATGCAACAACAAGCGAAACCAGGTCAATGGAGCCATCATTGGAATATTCTCCATCACCAGATCATCATGATGAAGAAGATGGATCCAAGGAGAGAGCGATAAGCAGACTAATAGCAGACATGGGGGAGAACTTTTTCGTCTACATACCGCCACGAGTGAAAGTAAAGAGACAAGGGTATATTCAGTATGTGAGGAAGAAAGAAGATGGAGCATTAACATACGCGGTTCACGCTGACTACTACATTCTTTTGCGTGTTTGCGCTCGGGTCGCTGAGATTGATGCTAGGAATATGCATAGAGGTGTGTTGAGCTTTGAGAGAAGATTAGCTTGGATTGAGAAAAGGATTGATCATGTTTTGCATCAAACTCCATCATCTAGTTTTATGACATGTAAGCACTGTGACGATGGTAAGGTTGATTCAGAGGATCAAGATGACGACGATATGGTTTAGTCTTAGTATCATCAATTCAACTGTTTTTTTTTTGTTGAGGATTTGGGTTATAGTTCGGGCTTACTCCATCAACTACAAATGGCTGGTGGCAGTGACATTGATTCATCAGACTCCGCAATGACTAGAGCAACATCTCCAGGTTACTTGAGTTTGGACAATTTCAGCAATGAGCTCACTTCAGAGACAGAGTTTCGTGGGAGTTACCTTTTCGACAAGGGTGGTTGATGGCTCAGAGCAAGGCTGGTGGTAACTCAGGGGTCCTTTCTACAGTGGTCATGCCAGCTTAACTCCTTAAATAGGTTTTTTCGATTGCTGCTGCAGAGTTGCCTTGTACTGTCAAACTGAGAGTGTGGTCACATGACATCAAAGACCCATGTGGGATACTCAACGTCTCAAATAACAATACATATCATGCTGTTCTTTGCTGGTAAATTTTCTCCTTAATATTGTTGTGATGATCGTGATGCTATATAATAGTTCACTTTTTTTATGGAGATACATTTTGTGTGTTTATCTTTGCAGTGAAATTAGTTGTAGCCCTTTTCTCGGCATGTGGGAGATATTTAACTGCGTGTGTTATTCCTCATGCTGAGACAGGTCTGCAGACTCTGGTCCAACAAGATTCAGGGCTTGCAACTTCCCGTACTCGACATCCTGTCACAGTTATCAAGTCATGTATGAAAGGGAACCTAAGTGTTACTTCCATCTGTTTTCCTGGTGTTAATTATTGAGCAGGTTGATCTACATGAAATAATCAAAAGTTAAAAAGATCAAACAAAACCGCTGCCCACATTATGTTCATCACTCTTGCAAGTAATACACCAGAATTTTCATAACTCTTACAAGTAGTACACAAGTTCAAAGTTTCCCTTCAAAAGTAAAAAAGTATCCAAACTGTATAACTCACTTCTCAACTTGGCGGACTCCATTTTCCGTCTACAAAAGTCCTTGTAGAATCTGAAGGAAAGATAAGTTAATACATTACATAACAAACCTGGGATCTCAGGAATGACAAAGTTAGGTCCTCTCAACACGTCATGCACCGCTCTTCGCTCCTTCACTTTTACGTTTTAACTATACGGAGTCACGGACCCCATCCTTTATGGTTGAGCATTTAAAAGTGATTGACAATATATTATCATAAGCTTAAGATTCTTAAGGTTGTAAGGTCTTTTGGTTAAGCTTGTGTCCTTATCTCCAGTGATTTCAGCTTGAGAACCTTCTAGAAGATACTGGAGAACTCTTAGGGCAATGGATTCCCGAACTTGCCTAGAGAAAATGTTCCAGGTGTTAGAACGAAATGCATCATAACACAATTTAGTCTTATATAGATTCAATCACTTTTCAGCAAAGAAGCTTTAAGCAAAAAAAAAAACAAGGAAGTTCAGTGAAAACCATCAAGACAAGATACAACTTTCACGAGGATATAAAGCACAAAAATGCTCAACTGAAATATTTTTTGATATACATATATTGTGATGTTATTAATTTGTTTTGTTTATTTTTCCAGCTGAATGTTTAAATTTGTCAAACTATTCTTGTGATTTATCCTTGCAATTATAGAAGCTATAAAACTTTCTTTTTCCCCCTTTTTTGGTTGCTTACTTCCAAATTTCCAATCCATTTACTAAACAGTTTATCATTCATGAAATGTTGTGTATTGGAGGAGAAATGGGACCAACCCTAATAAGTCCAAAGTGCATGTGCCATGTGGAATATGGACGTATGAGGAAAATGATGTTTGACTAAACCCCTCATTTGTTTCGCCCTTTACGTTTCCACAAGATGTCACTCATCCTTCTCTTTTATTGTTGTTTACTTCTTTTTTTCTTCTTTAACTTCTCTAATAATGTGATGATAACGACGATTACACAAATTAGAGCTTTTGTTCTTTCTGCTTTCATCATAACAATATTCTTTTTTTTTTGTAACGATCATAACAATATTCTGATAGAACCAAATCAACACATAATTAATAAAAACATGCATGGTGAAAATTGACTTCTAATGTAGTAGATGTGACCATTGTTGTCATGATTTACTTACTTAATGATCCAGCTATTGAGCTCAGGCCTCCCGAATCACAACCCAAGACACCACCCGAATCACAAACCAAGATCATGTACATACTCTATTACTTTTCACAATGAAAACTTTAAAAGGTTCTATTCCAATAATATTGTAGAAAAAAGAAGAAGTTTATCTGCTTTGTTTTTCGAACGCACAAGCGGCTATTAAGCTTTCCAGGAAAATTGGATCTCGTTTTCTCAGGAACCTGGTTTGCTTCTACAACAGTCCGATTCTGAAAAGCACACTGAACAGCATATAGAGTCGTTGATTATCCTCTCCCTCAAATCAGAATTAACCTTTTTCATCTTTTTGTTCAAAAGTATTCTAACAGCGGTCACATGATTTTCTTTTGACTTGAGCGTGTCAGCCAATCTGTAGGACAACACCTGTATGTAATTTTGAAAAATATCATGACCATTTGTTTGTACTACGTACATCGATAAATTTCGACTATTCTCTACGATCACAACTCCATATCATTTCTCTGCGATTATCACGGAAAGCATATATAGTATTAAAGTCATGTGGACAGTAGAGTG
Source organism: Eruca vesicaria subsp. sativa (assembly GCA_932364175.1). NCBI lineage: Eukaryota > Viridiplantae > Streptophyta > Magnoliopsida > Brassicales > Brassicaceae > Eruca > Eruca vesicaria. Next base: position 240,412 of record CAKOAT010055267.1, read on the forward strand.
GAGCTATCATCTGTTGATAAATGCTCATCAACGATTATTCGTTCATAAATTTAGTCCCTAAAGAACTTCCTCTAGTCTGATAAAACTTTTTCAAAAACTTTGTCCCAAAACTGATATGTTAGTCAATCCATACCCTAGTCATTATCTCATTTGCCATCTAGTATAGTGGAATGATCGTTTATAAACGCATTTTGTAATTCCTTCAAAGTTCGTAAGTATTGATTTTTAGCCAATCTTATGGACGCCACCTCTATGTCATCATGAACATCGTTTGTTCTACATGTCATGTTCCCACTATGGTATACTTGGAATATCCGCTCTGGCCAAGGTCATAGTTCCCAAATCATTTCTTGGCGATATCACGGAAAAGCATAGTTTAAAGGTCATGTGGAGCCATCACCTAATGATGCATGTTCTTGAATAATCTGTTGTCCCTAAAAAGGTAACTTCTCCAAATCTGATAAACCATTCCAAGACTTCGTCCCAAAACTGATTTTACTCAAACCTTTTCCTCTAAGTCATAATCTCAATCTTAGTCTAAAACACATTTATATTCCCTTCAAAGTTCATAAATTTGGATTTTCAGCGTTTGTAATTTGAAATAGGTAGTTTATGTGAAAAAATAAAATAGACAAATTAGTAACAGTGTTTAATAAAATAAGTTATAAGTTTGTATTTAAAAAGCATTTATAGATTTTTTTTTGAATGGATTTAAAATTGAATTCAAACAAAAACTATATTACATCAAGTGCATCTGCTTTTGAATTGAGGCTACAAAACTCCAATAACATTTCAAAACCAAAAAAAAGAGAAGCAATCAAATCACTAATCACTAATACCCCCTCAAACTTAACCATATATGGAACAAGTGAAGCTACCCCCTCAAGCTTAACCATATGGAACAAATTAAGCTTAGAAAGACCATGAAATTCTCCTGGCTAAAACCTCATCAATGAAAACTCAAATGGGACAAAACATTGAATGAGGATAAAGAGTAAGAAATCATGGTTTGGAGTTAGATAAAATTTTGAAGGCAGTGATTGTGAGTGAAGTGTTTGTTTTTCGCTGGGGGATTTTTCTGCAGTTTTGGAACCTTGCAGGCGGGGGAGTTTTTGGAGTTTAGAGCAACCGCATCAGCGATTCGGTGGGGCGCGGATTCCAAGGTAAGTTTTTTTTGTTTTTCCTTTTTTTGTTTTTCTTCTAAAAAAAATAAAAAATAATAATCTAACCTATCGTGGGCCGCCACGTGACGTGGGGCCCGCGGAATAGTGATAAACTCGTGCTGAACTGCCTCTTAGTGACGATCCGAGTTCGTTGAAAATGGGGGGTCCACGAAATTAAAAAATATTTTTTTTTTTGGATTTCGTGCCATAAACTGCTGATGCAGATGCTCTTAGGTCTAGCATTAGATTTTTGTATAAACACAAATTACACAATGACAGAAATACCACTTAATAAACACAAAATAAAATAAATAGCAGCCTCTAGTTTACCACTGAGTTCAGCTTTTAGGAGTTGAAAATAAAATTATATACAAAGGCGAAAGGTAGAGAGCGACGAGGGCAAAAAGGAAAAAGAAAATTGTTTTCGCTTTTAACATTTTTAGTTTACCTTATTGTATTAAATCATTTGTTTAATTATTACTTTTTTGTTGTTTAATTTTTGTTTATTTATTACTAAGAGAACCTGATACCACTTTGATGTGTGAGTGCGTGGTTCTTGTTCATTTCTCTCTCTCTCTCTGAAAAAATCTTTTCTTCTGCCAAGAAAACCATTTCTGAAATAATCAATCCTCGAAAGGTTAGTATATATTTTAGTGTTATTATTTTTTTGTGTTTATGATTTCTTAACAACTTCTTCTTCTTTTACTTATGTTTTTGTATTGATTGTATCACCAAATTACAATCTCTTGTTCGTACTTTCCTTTAAATATTTGTTAATATTTTCCAAAGATCCAAGCTTATATTCTTCGAAACAGGTCTGCATGTGTATACACATAAATCTCTGTAAGTTTTGGTATTGTACGATCCACACTAGTTTCTGTTCATGATATTAATTAATATTAAGGTTCTTGGTTTTTGTTTTGTTTGTTTCTTCCCAGATTTCTTGTTAAATCTCATGTTTCTGTAATTTTTCTTCTTCTAATTATTTCATCCACTAGTAAAGATCCGTTTTCTGAAACTGACTGGTTTGGTTAATCTTCTTTCATATCTTCATGATTTTTTTTTTTTATCTTCTGTCAATAGTTTCTGGAAAATTCTCAACGATCTTTGGTCTATTTAAGATCACTAGATGCTTGCTTAAATTCTTCTATATATGGGTTTCTACAAATCTTGATCTATCAGTCTCTAATGTGATGTCTTGGATTTCATGCGATTCCTCCCATAAAATAATACACTCCAATCAACTTGGAAACTGGAAATTGAATAAAAATTATATCTTAACTGTTCATGTTTTGTGATTTCCTTTCACTAATCTAACTCAGAAACTTCAAAATCCCACCTAGTAATAATAATTCTAATATTATTCAAGGTTTTCTCTTCTTCACATGAAATAATAATAATATTTTTTTTTCTGGAAAGATCTTCTCTGGGGTTTTACACTTTCCTCTTATGGGGGTTTGTTCAAATTTAAAGAATATAAAACATTCTTTTCAAACTCTTATAGGTTTAAAAAAAAACTCTTATAGGTTCATGTGAATGGTAACACTAGAAGAATCACCAAATGTTCTTATCATCATCATCCACTGATGAAGGCTCTCCAAATAATCCATCAACCTCTTTTATTTTCTTAAGTCTAACCAACTGTAGTGATGAGTTAGGTCAATCACATCATTCCAACTTCTCCATCAGGTAATCTTTTGAAGGTTTTTCCTTTTTTTTTTTCCTCACTCTCTCCACTTTGTTTATGAAGAAGAAGTCAACAGTTTCTTTCCTCACCATTGTTTTAGTTCAAAGTCTTTAGCTTTCTTGATGAGTCTGGTTCATAATAGATGAATAGATTCTTCTTCCCATCCATTCAATTTTTCTTAATGGGTCAGATTCAAAACAAAAAGGTTTTTAATTATTTTTAGTTTACCTTTTGGGAACCTGTGGAGCTTAAATGGTACTATGGTATATGATGTGTGTTGACTATTTCTTTATATTTTGTTCTTTGATACGTTGGTCCATACCATGTGAAGTTTTCTTTACAAAGGATGTAACCTTTGTTTTGTCAAGCCCTTTGCCAAAAAAGAGAAAAAAAAACCTTTGTTTTGTCTGGATTACTAATAGTTGAGAGTTTCTTTTTGGTTTGTGATGGTTTTGTAGAGATTATGCATGTAATAACCGGAGCAAGAACATTCAGAAAAGCTGGCCGTTTTCCTCAACAAGTTTGCAACTCTGTTTGAAACATGGCTTAAGTGATCCATTGCCATCAATGCAGCCTCTTAACTCTGTGGTAAGCCATCCTCCTGAAGCTTCTTCATTGAAGAAGCCAGACATAGCTCTTGTTGAAGCGATAAGCTGCAAGAGGAAGTTTGAAAAACTTGTCCTCAATCATGCATTAGCAGAGTCTAAACATGGCTTTGAGAATGGTTCTTTGGTGAGTAATTCAAAATCCAAAATAAAAGTAGCCAACATTGACTCTGGACAGCAGGCAATCAGCAAGCCAAGCAACCCTAGAGGTAAGCCAAGGATGAAAGTTAAAACTATGGTTGATATATACGCTGCTGCAAAAGGATGCACATTGGAAGATATTGATGAGAGAAATGGAAGAAAGTGGGCTGTGACTTCAAGCTACTCAAACCAGGTAGTCTCTGAGAAGAATAAGACTGAAGTGTGCAACAAAAGGAAGAATCACAGCGTCATTGATGAAGATGCTGCTGGCAATGGCATTGGACCTGTCTACACTGATGCTAAGGGACAAAAACTGCGGATTATATCTGAGTTTAACGAGAAAGCTTCTGAACCATCAAGAGAGCATGAAGAAGATGTCAGTGAGAAGAAGTATTTTAAAGGGAAAAGACTTGGGGGAAAGAAGTATTACAAGCATTGTAAAGACAATGCTTCAGAGGTATGCGTGCTCTTATTCGACTTTTCATAGTGTCTTTTTGGTAGTTTATACATTTGCATGATTCATTTTTGATTCTTGAGGTAAGAAAAATATTTAGCAAAGTCACTTGTGTAACAGATATTGGAGTATCTAGGAGGAGGTTATTCTGGAAAATGTAGAGTCATGGAGAAGTCAGAAACCCCAGGTACAACTCAGTGTAGGATTAAGAAGAATGAGCATCCAATGTCAGCAGATCCTCTTGTGTCAACAGGTCCAAGTCATGCGAGTGTTGATTTATCCGAGACAGTTTCTTATCCTTTAATCAGTCAAAACTCATGGAGAAGTTGTGGCGAGAGCCAAGTCTCTGGAAAGATCACTAAAAGGGAGAGATGTTCAATGCATGTGGAGAAGGTGTTTGGATCCGGGGGTAAGAGTGTTATGAAGTTGAAGAAAGAAGAGGAAGATGAAGATTCAGGGAGATGGGAGTCTGAAATGACTCAAGAACGTGTACTGACAGATTGGGATGATAATGAAGAAGCAGATAGGGTCTTTCTAAGCTCGAATACTTCAACTACTGGTGGTGAAGAGACTGGTAATAATAACAAAGGAGATGGTAATATGTTGGACAAAACCAATGAGTTGGTTTACGAGAGAAGTGGTTGTGAACGAGGAGGAAGCACATTCATGGAGGTTGATCTCATTCCTATTCCAGGACCTCCAGGTTCATTTCTACAGTGTCCTTGGGATATGGAAACTGAACATCATGGAAACTATGCAGTTATTACAAGCCATGTCAAATCTTCCCAAGATCAGCCTGATCTCACTGACAGAAACTCATCTGAATCAGTAATCTCAAACCATGCAGCTCTTGAAACACAGACTTATAGGCTTCATAACATCATCACTACTGTGCCTGCGGCTCCTTCAAATTCCAACTCGGTGTTGCGGCTAATGGGAAAGGATCTGGTGGTTATCAACCAATTAAGAGAAGAGACTTCACATGGAGATTATTCAAGTTTAAAACCAACTTCTCAGCCTCAAAATCTCTCTAAGAAACAACATGTGTCTCCTCCTGTTCATCGTCCTTATGGTGGAAACAGTTTGTATCTCAACACCAGCACAAGCTTTTACAACAATTCAGATCAAGAAATTCCATTAGATTTCTAATCAACTTAGTCATTTCCTATGCTATTTTTAAGAAGTTTTCTCCTCAACCATTCAAAGGTTCCGTGATTATATAATTAAGCGGTTGAGAAAAAATCTCAAGAGGCTGCTTTGAAGAAAAGGTGATGTAAACTCTCTCTTGGAATCTAGCTAGTACCTACATCATTAGGATATTGAGAACTCCACTAATTAAGGTGAAGGACCCACTTTTGTTCTAACTAGTTTCTAATTTGAATGTGAAAGTTATTATAATGTTATTTTGAAATAAAATTATAAAAGAGTTAACATCATGATTCTTTTTTATAAATAGGATTGATATAAAAAATATACATTTTGACCCAAAAAATAAATAAATATACGTATGTATATGGTTGAGATCATGTGAGGTAGTGAAGATCATAGTCGCCGTCATGAGTCTCATGACATTCATTGTGTACACGCAATTCATTTGCTTTTGTCTCACTAATTCCTTATTTTAGAGTGGAAACATATAAACTTTATTGTACACCATCATGATATGAACTTCTGTTGAGTGTAAACAATGTCAAAAAAAAATTAGCTGGAAAATTTTTTTTATACAACAACCAAAAAGAGAGTTGCATTTTGGCGACGATGAGCTGTTTTCTTGTTACAACTAGTTTAATTCAAATAGGGACAATATATATAAGTTAATGGAGACGAATGAATATATATGTGTTTGTGCACTTGTAGTATACAATTAGTACAATCACAACGGCTATATATACTACATGCGCATTTTCATAACTATTTGCTCTTCTTTTGTTTGCATGTTAACTGGTGCACATGAATTTATGTTGTACATATTCACGAATATAAATAATACATATGGTTTTCATGGAGGTATGCTACAAACAATTTCTAAAGAAAATGGTCGGAAGTTACAAATAAAGCCGTTGATAAGGACTTCTACATTTTTAAAGCTATTTTTTTTTTTTTGAGGAAATTGCTTTGTTTTGTTTTAAACACCAACAAAGACATGAAGTAAACAAAGATTTATAATCTCGTGAAAAGTCTCCAGCGATGGTGGACCGGTCGTGTATTAGCATTAATTTTGTTTAAGCAATACAACCGGTGTTAGCGATCTCAATATCTCCCTATATAGTTGACTCTTTGACCTTTGTATATTATAGATTTAAATGATTAATGCATCAGCTGTTCAACTAGTACAACATGATGTTCGGGTGCTGCGAGATTTAAACTCACATTCTGTTTTATAGAGTGATACGACACTAAATAATTATGTTATTCGTGGTATCTAAAGTCCGAAGAATGATTAGTCAAACCATGGATCAAAGTTTAATAACAAATCAGAACAACTAACTGATTCGTGACATAGATTTATTCAAGTTTGAAATTTGAGCACTCTCGATCGTCTTGGTATGGTCGTTGCCCACAAACAAATTGAAAACTTCAGTTTTATGTAAGTGTTACTGAGAGAGAAAGAGACTGTTAGTTAGATCACATCAAAAGAGGTATTTGTGACTCAGACTGAAAGGCAACACTGGTTGTCCAAATCTCCAATTGTGTTTATACGTGAAATGCCACTAACTCCTAATTAATTACAACTTGTAACAACTTATGACGGTTTTGGAGAAAAACTATTATCATGCAAGTCTTTTTTTTTTTTTTAATCAAAATCATGCAAGTCTTTACTCTTTAAAATATAAAGACTTGCTGAAAGTTTTGTCAACATGTGAAAAGTCCAAATATTTGATAGATTTAAGTTTTCCGAAAACCTACGACACTAAAAAAGTCCATATATAACGTAAGTGCATGCATAAACTTGACGATTTCTCTTAAAAAAGGATGACACATTTTGTATAATTTTTTCTTTTGAGCAGAGAACATTTTGTATATATTAACTTAAATTAGGCGCCGAAAAAATAATGAATATTAGGTTGTTGTCTAGCTTCTATTGAGAGAAGTTGGTCGACTCGAGCAAGAAATAAATTTAGTATGATAATACATTTTGAACAAGGATCACCTATGCCCGATACAGTTATCTGAAACGTCGATGCTGCATGGGATGCTAGGACTGGTAATTGTGGTATTGGATGCATCTTTTCAGGTTTTAGTCCGATGCCGCGACTGGAACCATTGATTGACTCTCGCGGCTCTGTTTCTTCGGTGATTATGGCAAAAGTCCTCTCATCCATTCAGCAGTTATGTATCTGCTTCATCAAATGTTAAATGCTTAATGATACAGTTAGATTCCCTTTCTCTTGTTAAGATGCTGTGAGATAAAAGATCTACACCAGCTCTGTTTGGTATTGTCTTTGATGTTTATCACTTTAGTATTTCTTTTGATGTTGTCTTTTTTTTTTTATGTATCACATTTGAGTAATGTAAAAGCTGATTCTGTGGCAAAATCAACTCACATTGCTAAACTCTTCCTCCGATCATGGAAACTAGTTTGGTTTGCAGATTATGAATGAATGAATATGTCGTTTGATCCAAAAAAATACATTTTTGACAATATAACAATATATTTCTAAGATGTAGTCTTTTTAATCAAAGTATCAAACAATATACCTTATAAGAACAAACAAAGTAGGCATTGTCTACAAGATACATCATGCAATTGTCAAGGGCCGACTCCCATTATAACTTTATTACGTTAAGATTCAGTTTTGGAATATAAAACCATCTTGTATTTTGTATATTATGTTAGAGAAGTTTGGAGTAATTGTAAGAAATTATCCTTTTCGAAATAATGGACGAAAATAAATATTTATATTAAAACAGTCATTAGTGATACGAAATAACAATATACAAACAAAGCCATAACGCGGAGATCGCGAATCTCAATTGGGTCGCCAGCAGTTTTCCGACTCCATCGACGTTTGCTGTGAGTAACTTGAGATTGTTCCTCGGCCGTTTTCGCATGCTCCATGTAATAAAGCTCTTTCTCGTCCTCGGTGGGAGTGTTCGAGAGAAGAATCAGGCTGAGGACTGCGATCGTTCCTCCTTCTCGGATGAACATCAGTGTCTTCCTCCGAAGGATCGGATTGGTCGCTGGTTTCCAGATTCACCCTTTCGACACCATCGTCCTCGATCTCCTGTTCGCGAGAAGGAGATTTTTCCAAGTCTTTTTGTGTTGCGTCAGGGTTATATTTCTCGGAGGTTTGCCCCGGTTGATTACCCTGCTCGGTTCTGGGATGATCCATAGGAGTTGCGAAAATCGATCCTTCTTCCATGGATTTTTGTAGTTTCGTGGGGGCAGATAGCTTTGGTTCTCGCGGTTAAGGTTTCGACCTATTACGCAAAAGATCCGATTAGCTTATCATGTTCATCCGTACTTTTTTGATAGGCGGAGAGTGCCTTCTGCAGCGTCGTAGTGTTGGCCATAGCGTTAATTGTAGTGACGTTTGTTGCTGGAGTTTTTGTTTCATCGTTCACATCGACGTCGGCTGGTTGTTCTTCTGTCATCGTGATCGGCTGGGCGTGATGTGGTCTGAGAGTTAGATAGATCTGTGACCCCCCCTCCTTCTAACGCTAAACTGTGGAAACCGAAATTCACACCGTCGATTTCCGTGAATAAAGGAACTTAGGGGAAACCCTAATTTCCCAGAGGTCCCAACTATCTGCTTAACCACACGTAAGCAATCAGAATACGACAAGAGATAATAATGTGATTGAGAATTGAAAGGAGAACAAAGAGGTTTCTTATTCTGTTTGCGTAATAACGGTACAACGAAATTATCCTTGGCTACAAGAGCTGACGGCGAATTTCCTAGATCTAGCAATCTAAGACTAAAACCCTAGTTGAGACGCAGCTCGATATCAAAAACAGAAAATTACCTAAATGCTATAAGTTTGTGTGAAGAGAGTTCTCAAAAAATATCCCGTACTTCCGTCCTCGACCTTCTGCTTATATACTCCTCCTCTATGCGGTTTGGTCTTTCCTTTTCCGCCTTGATCCGCGCTTATTGGAAATCTTCCATTTATCTCGATCTTTCCATTTTTCTTCGGAAAACTTCTATTTATCTTCAATCTTGACATTTATCCACTTCTGCGGATAATAGGCAAACCGTCATTGTATCTTTGGGATGGACCTTATTCAAAGTCACGAGTGGGCCTTTATCGCGTTTTAGGACCATTCGGGCCGTTTTACGATTTAGCCGTTTTGCGACTTTAGACGAGATCGTTTCCTGATACGATACCGTTTTCAAGTAAAGATCTCGAATTAATCGTATGGTTTGGCAATATTTGGTGTTTCGTTTAACCGTTGTCGTCTTATACGATTTACTCGAGATTTTACGAGAAAACGCGTCTTCAGTGAATTTTTATAAAAGATCTCGAGTTAATCGCATAGTTCAGAAATGTTCGGTGTTTCTTTAACCGTTGCCGTTTTATACGATTTACTCGAGGTTTTACGAGACAACGCGTATTTTTCTTTTGTAATGAAAACATCTTGACTTAATCGTATAGTTTGGCAATTTTCAGTGTTTAGTTTAACCGTTGCCGTTTTATACGATTTACTCGAGATTTTATTAAAAACACGCATTTTACGGTTTTTGTCGTAAAACTCAAACGATAAGGCGGATTGAGACGAAATGATAGACGTTTGACGGTTCAGAGTACGATTGAGTCGAGGGGCACAGATGGTTGAATTCAGCTCGCCTGTTGGCGAGCTTGATAAATGTGTTCAGCTCGCCCGTTGGCGAGCTGGTTACATGTGTGGTCAGCTCGCCCGTTGGCGAGCTGGACAAATGTGTTCAGCTTGCCAACGGGCTGAGAGTGTATACTTACCAATCACTAAAGCAGAGTTTGCTGTTCTTATCTCTACTTTCAACGTAAGCCCTCACTTTATCTTTATCTCTTTGTGAAAAATCCCTTTGCCTTTATTTTAACTTTTATACATTGTGTTGCAGTTCATCTTGCCGCACCTTATAGGCTGGCATGCGTTTGCAAGCTCCATCAAACCAGAAGACTCTAACCGTCTTAACAATGTGCTGTCCCTTAAGTATGGAGGAGACTACGAATGGAGTAGATTATTGAAAACACAGACAACCTTGTGAACTCGGTTCGTGTGTCCATCTCTCTTTTTTTTAATTGCAATGTGAGCAGTAGATGGAGACAACAAAGGAGAAAATAAAGTAGTAGTAGAGACTAAAGTAGTGTTTAGACCAAATGCTGTGTTGTTGTGTATGAAAAAATCATATTTTGTGTTATACTTTTTTTTGTTAATCAAGAGAAAAAGGATAGAATTTTGGTAATACGAGAATCAATTTGCTCTTCCTTATGCGTTATCTTCAATTTACAATAGTATTTGATCACAAAGGGTCTTCACTACAGTTCAATGGTTCATTGTAAGAAGGCACACATGTCTCTTGAGAAAGCATAGGCAAGCTGAGGTCACAAACCAGACAAAACGACAAGAATTAAGGATTGCATTCGCAGTATAGAAGAAACTAAGGGTCCTAAAACCAGCAAAGAGAAAGAGATCATTGTGTGGATTAACGCATTCAGGCATCAACCCGAATGTAATACAATGAACTGTTTCTCTTTGTTGGGTTAGGTCATTAAGTGTCTTTCTCTACTGCGAATGTAAACCTGAATTGCTATATCATCTGGCTTTATGAGCTCCAGATCAAGACCATGCCAATAATCCTCAAAGAGAACTCTGGTTTTGCTCACAGTAAAACTATGTGTCACCGGTCCATATATACTTAATCAGACGAGCCTAAACCTGGGAGTTTAACAATTTGCATCTAATGCTGGATGTTTTCATGAATTGGTTTGGAGAACAATATTATCTTTAGTTTGAATTGATTTTTTTATTCAATTTAATTTATATTATGAAACTTTTCAATATGGTAATATAACCCAATAATTATAAAGTAAAAAAAGAGTTTAAATCGGTTTTGAATTTACAACTATTTTATAGAAAATCTAAATTAATAAGATAAATGTATTTTAAAGTATAACTAGATTTAGTTAACTTTTACTCATCTTACTTATCATTCTATATATGATTTCATATAATAAAAATGACAAATTGTGAGTTAAATTATGTGAAATACTTTAGACATAAGGCAATTATTAAATTCAGATGATTTTTTTACAATGTAATAGTTTCTAATCAATTGTAATATATATAACAATATTATATTCAAATGTTAGTATAAACTTTTTAATTTAACTAAAACTTATACGAATACCCCGGGCGTAGCCCGAGAAAAGCCTCTAGTTAATATTAAAAATATTAGATTTTGTGTCCCTAAAATTTTGTAGGACTGAAAATTTGTCCACAAACTTTATCCACGATATTATGTTGGTTTTTTGGTCAACCATATTATTTTGATTTATCCAACAATTTTTTTATGATTTTACGTACTTAATTTGCCAAAATACAAAATTATTTTTTCATCTTATGGATGCATACAACCGTGTCCACAAAGATCGTCCACATAATTTTATTCACAAAATTATATAGAATTTTGTATATAATTTCTGACAAATTATTTTGTTTTATATTTTAAAATTTGAGATAAAGTAAATAATAAAATAAAGTAGAATAAGAAGAGTAATAACATAAAATATAAAATAACTAAACAAACTAACTACACCCAGAAAAATTAATGCGTAAAACTATATTAAATAGACACAATCCATTATGATTGCTCTTATCAAGTTATTTGTTTCTAGTTTTGAGCTTATCACATGGGATGAACTTCAGATTCTGTAAAACTTGAAGAGGGTGAATCATGAACAAAAGCAGTGAAGGTGATGAATTCGATGTAGATAGTAAAAATTGTGTAGTTGAGTATTTATCACCGGGCATGTATCTCCCCGTCAATGCAGCGCCTGTCCACACATATTCACGCATCACTCATTAATACGTCAATGTATCTCACATCTACGTATCATCCGTCTACACATAATTCATCCACGCATCACTCATTAAAGGTAAAATTATCCATAATCTATGGTTTGTCCACAAAAAAGTGTCTCATATATAAAATGGTTATAGATGTAAAAGAAAATCAAAAAGTGGCTTTGAATGTAACCAACTATGTAATTTAATGTAACTTATAGTGAAAATAATGTTGTACAGTTGTATATTTATATGGTTAGTTTGTAGTAAAAATAAGAACTAACATTTATTAAAATTGCTAAGTGGTCATTATTTTAAAGTATAAGTTCCTGTACAGATTTTAGTAAAATAATAGATATATAAACATATGAATAATTCTAAGTTCAGAGATCATTTATGTACCTAGAGCGTAAAATTTGAAGTCAGATAGCTTAGCACGGTGCCAGAAAGTATTAGTGTTTTGTCGTTCACATGGATGAAGAGTTACCGGTGTGGTTTAAACAGTCAACATGAGTCTGTGGAGTCGATGACAAAAAAAACATATGACTAGTTAAGTATTTATCAAATACAAATACAATTTAAATAATTTACAATAAATCATTAATGATAAAATATATATTATTTAAATATGTATAAAATAAAAGAATTCGGCAAAATAAGTTGCAGTGTATTTTAAAGGATTCTAATTCATGATTAGTAATATTTATGAAATATGCTTCTTACTCAAACTTAATCAAGTATAACTCATTTTACCAATCAAATCCATAAATTCATAGTACCTACTACAAGAATCGGATTTGAATTTAAGTGGTGATTTGAGATAATCATGCGAGGTCTAAGAGCATTTCTAATTTACTGACATTATTTGCTATAAATGTTAAAGTAGAAGAAAACTTATTTTAACTCATCTCTATTAAACTTTCTAAAATAAAGATTACTAATTTTCTTTTATACGTAAAGAAATAAATAATATTCTCTATTATAAAAACATATTTTAGATACTTTCATTCAATATTTTTACTAAATATATCTAAAAATAAATATCATTTTGGGAAATAAACATCATTTACATATTAGTCTTTTAAATTAAATTAAATTAAATTAAGTTTATATAGTATCATAATCTTATAAAAAAATTCAAAATAAAAATAATTTGGGTTCATTTTCAACGTTACCAAACAAAACATATTATTTATAACATAAAACAATATCAGAAATATTATTTTTCTCTTATGTAAAAAATACATTAGGAAAACATCCATCTATATTATACATTTTCTTATTTTAGAAAAATAAAATTTAAAAATTACATTAAAGATAGTCTAACAAGTTATGAAAAAATCTCAACTTTCATTCTCAATCTTCATTCAGAAAACTAAATGAACTGAAAGTATTCGGGTATAAAAAAAGAAGACCTAGGACGAGTAAAACACATTCATAAACATTAGGTGTAAGAGTTATGGTTTCCTTAATTTATTTTGTTCTTGGTGAAATTACCTAATTTAGTTTCCAAAAACAAAAGAAATTACCTAATTCTTTAAAGTCTTATCTTTTTGTCTTATAACCCATCTCTTAATAAATCAATAAACATGCTTTCAAGTAATTCATCATCAAATTTCTGTACCGTCTCGAATTTAGATTAAACAAATTGCTTGATAAAAATCTAGATTCAGATATGGATCATGCATATATAGATGATATGTATACGGGCTGACAAAAAAAAAAGAAGAAGATGATATGTGTACGGTATGGATGAAACAATTTAAAAGGTTGTGTATATGGATGCATCATGCATGCATGACACTACGATTTGTGTTAATCTCTTCCGTCCACGTCGAATTGACATATCAACTATTTTGCATACTCATCTTTTGTACATTCATAATTTTAGTATTACTATAATAGATGTCCATGCTTCCCGCCATGTTTGCTTTAATTGATCAAATTCAATAAAATTCATAGTTTCTGTGTCATATCCGAAGATAATGTTTTATATTCCATCCGAAGGATTATTCGAGAGTTGAAATATAAATAGAAACAAAATAAAAAGGAATAATTACCACAAAAATTGGAATAAAGCCAAATGGGTAATTTACCAAAAAGCCATATGGGTAAAATTATTATGGGGTTTGGTGTTTAAATATTGATCTCTAATAACCTATTTAGGTTATTTTAATTTGTGTTTGTTTTCAATTTGTATATACCATGGCTTCAGAAAACTGATGGTGAATAAAGTTGACAAATATGATTAAATAAGAAATATCTATTAGTCATGAGAAACATAATGTCATTTTTAAATATTTGAAGTCAACATATTAGTGTAGATTACAAGAACCTTTAATTACTTACCTCGGACTCAGGGTCTGCGCTGGGCAAAGCCAGATAAAACATCGGCTTTGGCCTCCAAAATGTTTGAAAAAATTACATGTATATAGATTCCAAAAAAAAATTTAGGCCCCTAAATCCTTAGAAAATTTTTTTTAGGTAAAATCATTATAAAATCGCCTTTGGCCACATAATTCTCAGAGCCGGCCCTGCTCAGACTCTAACAAAATTGTCATGATGCTGTTAATGTTTTATTAAAAGTTATCTCCCCTAATAAATTTGTAAGCTTTTTGTATTTTCATATATCAAATTCTTTTTATGAAGGTTTTAAATTAATATTAATTGAATAAAATGTTACATGTGTAGGAAGTACGAACATATATTAATTCAGAGAGTGTCTCCATATTATATGTAGCCACGCGTGGTCTCGTATAGCTGATGTAAATATCTTGAGCGCGAGTAAGCGTGCGTTTCGTAAATAAGATTTCAACCACGGACGTACAAATAGTTTCGTGTTAAAAAGTAAAAAAAAAAATGTAAGACATATAGAAAATAGTAATCCCCTATACATTAAAAAAAAATCATTTAAAAAATTGTAACCTTAAATTTGTAATAATTAAAAATAACACAATCCTATGTGGCATATATCAAATATTTATTGTATCGCAAACTTTCCTAAATAAAATCTACGAAATTATCTAATATGAATAAAAATATATATATGACAATTAATGATTTTAAATAATTAATATTTGATAACAATCTATATACTTTTTATCATTTTGTTTATTTCTTTATTATTAAAATAAATTACACAAGCATTAATCATATAATAAAAATCTAGATTTTTTATTTGTGTATGTAGTATTTCGAATTTTTCAAAACGAGTATAAATTACTAAAACTATTAAAAATCTCACATAAACTTTTAGGATCAATGTTTTAATTTTTTTCTATATTAAAATATAATGATTATAAGACCATATGAAGAAATAATTTTATTTTAATAGGTTTCATGTCAATATATATATATATATATATCATTTAATTTAAACTATACATCGTAAGAAAATAAATACTTATATTTTGATATTTGCATTGAACATATACTGAAAAGTTAATATTTTAATTTTAAAATATGTCATTATTTTTCTAAAATAATTATAAATTATTGAAACTACTAAACATCGCACATTAAAAAAATTCGTTGGTGTAAATTTCGGTTACCCAAATATGCAAATAATCACAAAAATCATATGAGTAGAAACATTATTTAATAAATATCCATATTAAAAGTGTGCTACATTACTATGTTTATATCATTTAAATTTAATTATATATCATATACGATATATAAGATTGATTGTTTTGATTTATTTACCCTAATTGCAAATAAAAAAGAGAGATAGTTAAATTTATATGCATACGCCAATTTACTACATAATAGTAATTGATTTCTTAGTTATTTAATATATGTATTTATTATTTTATCATTTTATAATATGCAGAAAAATATAAAATAAATAATAAATATAAAATACTTATTATGCATAAAGTGCAGATTTTAACCTAACTATGTATCTCTTTAAATATTTTAAATCTTAAGTATTTTCTTAATCACTTGTCAAAATAAACTAAAGAAATGAGAATAAACTTTAAAATCAATATTTATATCGAGTAATAAGAAAAAAAAAACACAACAAGAGAAAAAATTGAAGATAAATAGGATTAACACATGAAAGTAAACTTCTCATAACCAGAATTAATTTTTAAATTGTTAAATCATGCTATAAAACTGAGTTAATTTTAATTTATTAACTTTTTAAATTTTTAATTTTTTAAATCATTTATGTTAAATCATGACCATAATTAATTTTAAATTGTTAATTTTTATTTGAAAAACTTAAAATATTGTTTTTAAAATACTTTTATTTTTTAAAATAAGGTAAAATTGAACTTATTTTTTTATAAAATTAATATTTTTTAATAATTTTTCAAAAATATTATTATTTTAAATAATTTGTAAAAATTAGAATTTTCTAATATTATTAGACAACTAAATAAATATTATTAAATTAGTTTTGAAACTTTATATATTCTAAATGTAAATATTCTACCAACTTCTTCTTAAAAAAACATTAGGGAACTTGCTAATACTCTACCAATCAAGCTCAGTGACACTCCGTTTATTTTCCATCCCTCGAACACTGAAAAGATATATGAAATCAGGTCCATTAAATTCTAAGTTTTGATCTAGAGTTCTAATTACTTCTGATCTTACGTATATAATTATATAAAAATTTCAAAATTCTCAAATTTCAAATACATATAAAAACATTCATATGTAAATTTTAAATTTGTCAATACTAAAATTTTATATTTTAATTACATACATTCATTCTGCAGAAGATGGATGTCTCATCCTAGTAATACTTTAAAGGGAGAGTGGAGGAACAACTGCCCTCAAGATTTTTATTTTTTAAAGATTAACATGATTGTGACGTGTCGCTTGCCTGTCTGCTTTGTGGGTTATGCATCTAGTGATATGAGATGGTATAATTTATATGTGATATCATTTATTGAATAATTCATTTGATGAATAAAAATAACATGTAAAACACAAAAAACTAATATCTAAAACAAAATTAAAATTTCTTGGAATGAGAAAATGTAGTAATTAAAAAGCTTGAAATTTAGTTACACCAACCAAATCTATATCAATAAGAAATAATAAAATATAGGATGGTGGAGTGTGATAATAATTGAAGTTAGTGTGGACACTTTCAATTTTATTTTACATTTTGTGATAATACGTATGTGGACTTAAATATGGAACACCAAAATTTTCATTTTAGTGCCTCGATTCTTTTCTCTCCCCATCTCGCTTTCTCAGTGCTCTGTCTCTCTCTCTCTCTCTCTCTAGGAAACCATTTTTTCTTCTTCTGCCAAGGAACCTCATCTAAAGTTTTGTAAGTTTTATTGTTGTTCTTCTTATTGCTCTAAAGATTGTCAATCTGGTTTATTCTACTTCTTCCTTTCATTTGATGGCCTCTATTATTTAAACCAACTTCAAGATCGCAAATCTTAAAATCTTTAGATTGGTATGTGTGTGTGCATAGGTTTATGAGTAAAAGATATATTTTAAAAACTCATTTTCTAATTTTAACTTCCAAATAGTTTAGGTTTGGGATCTTATTTCAAGTTCTTCAGATTCTTCTTTCTCTCTCTCTCTCTCTCTCTCTCTCTCTCTCTCTCTCTCTCTCTGTAAATCTCATCTTATGTGGATCTCTTTCTATCTTCCAGATTTACTTCTTCCCATTTGTAACATCTTTTTTTTTTAGCTGATCAAGAATCTTCCTCCATGTCTAGAGTTTTCTTTGAGTTTACATAGTTAATAAATAACTCATATGATATTTTCTTTGCTTTAATTACTAGGCGAGCTCTTTCATCTTTTAGATGTCTAGTTTCACTTTTTCTTCCTCTTCTTATGATCCATTCAACATAGAATAAGCTCTCGAATCAGATTGGAAACTGAAACCTTTTTATTTGTTTAAGACAAAAGAAAAATCACTGTCTTTTGCGTGAGAATAATTGTTTCTCTTTGTGATTTCACATCAAATGACACATAAAACTTTTAAAAATAAAATTTTTATACAAACCAATACCAATATCTCTTTTTCCACATGAAATAATGTTTCACTTTTTCTCTTACCGGTTTCTTAGAATCACAGATCTCATAACATATAATAGTTTCTTAATCTTAATTGCATTTGTGTTGTTAACAGGAGGATTTAAAACTGGGGATGATAAAGAAGATGTGGTGTTGTTATGCTGAAGTTTTTGGGAAGCGAAGAGTCAGATAGTAACAGTGGTGGAAGAATCAAATGTTCTTATCCACTGAGAACCCACCACATCACCACCCACTTCCTTCTTCTTCCAGTTTCTTACATCTCACCTCTTCTTCCCATGAGTTAGCTCAATCCCATCCCCAAAATTTCTCCATCAGGTAAAATTAAAAGCTCAACCTTTTTTTTCTGGGTTTCTTCGCCAATATGGTTTTGTCCCCAAAAAGGAAACAAAGTCTCGTTATTTCATGATGGGTCAGTCTCAAATGATCATAAGCTAGAACTCATCCTCTTGGCTAGATCCAGAGTTTTGAGCTTTCTTCCTTCTTCCTTGTACTGATCAATGGGTCATCTTAAGCTAGAGCTCATCCTCTTAGCTAGATCGAAAGTTTTGAGCTTTTCGTCCTTCTTCCTTGTTACTGATAAATGGGTTGTCAGATCTTATGGTTTCAAAGTTTAGATATGCTTTAAACGTCCTTACATATGCTTAGTGTTAAACTCTATTATCTTTGGAGTGTTTTAAAAGTACCTAACTTTGTTTCATGTATGTTTGATTCTTGCAGAGATTACGCATATAGTAACCGGAAGAACAACATCAAGAACAACTGGCCTTTTTCTCCCAAAAGTCTCCAACTTCTTTCAACTCATGGAGTGACTGTTCCTTTGCCACCGTTTCTGAAAAGTTCTACCGTAAGTAACCAGTTTGAGACCACCTCTAAGCAAATCGTATCACATGTTCAACGAGAAAGAGATTTGGCTAAACTTGGGATAAATCAGACAATAGCAAAGACTAGAAAAGGAGTTTGTAGCCAGTCTAAGGTCGTTAATAATGGGTTGTTCAAGCGCACAGGTGTTTCCAAGTCTAAGGAAGAGATAGTACTAGTAGCTGCTACAAGTAATAATAGCAAGAACAAGCACAGTAAAACGTGTGGACGAGGAGGAATGGTGAAATCCAATGAAGCAACTAGTTGTGTTGGCTCCGAATCAATTATGGCTTCAAAAACATGTCCTATATGCAAAACCTTCTCATCAGCTTCCAACACTACTTTGAATGCTCACATCGATCAGTGTATATCTGTCGACTCAGCAGTGCCGCCGGTTATTAGCAAACTAAACAGGCCTAGAGTTAACCAGTGTCTGCCTGTTGATTCAGCTGTGCCATTGATTAGTAGTAAGCCAACCAAGCCTAGGGGTAAGCCACGGTTGAAAGTGAAAACGATGGTTGAAATCTACGCTTCTGCCAAAAGATGCACATTAGAAGATCTTGACAAAAGAAATGGAACAAAGTGGGCTTCGGTTTTGTGTCACACGAATAGGGTTGTTGCTGATAAGGCTGAAGTGTCCAAGAAGCGTAAAGTTCCTCCTGTGGGCGTTGGTCCTGTTTATATTGATGCCAAGGGACAAAAGCTGCGGATTTTAACAGAGTTCAGCGAGAAGAAGACTTCTACTACTCCGTTGAGAGAGCAGGAAGAGGATTGTATTAATGACAAGAAAAGTTCAAGCCAAGCTAGTAAAGAAAATATTAAAAGCTCAAGGAAGAGACGCCAGGGAAAGAAACATCACAAGTATGTTAAACTAACCAGCCGCAAAGCGAATGCGTCAGAGGTAACGTTTTATTTTTGCATATATTCATTCTTGGTTCATGAGATAACAGTACACTGATTTGTACAGCAGATACCAGAGTATAGAAGAGGGGTTTCTGGAGAAGGTAGCAGCACGGGTCATCGTAGAATCTATAATGAGGGGATGCTAGCAAAACGTGGTTCGAGTTCAAAGAAGCTAAATGAGAAAGGAGATAAAGTTAATGTGTGTCAGGATCAGCCATCTGAGGATGATGATGATGATGATTCATGGTCAGGAGGAGATCATGTTGTGTTGAGAGGTACTGCTTTGTCTGCTTTAAATAAACAGAAACTGCGGAGGGAAGTGTCTGGAAGGAATAAGACTATGTTTGGGAGTAAAAGAGCTCAAAGAGTTCGGATGAGTGAGAAGGAGGAGACATCACTTGCAGGAGCTCATCTAAACATTGTCAAGTTGAAGAGGAGCCTTACTTCGATTCAAGAAGATAAGTATCCACCGAGAAAGAGTTTCAGAGAGGTTACAGATGCGTCTCCTCGTGCAACTAGCATGAGAAAGCTGTTGCCACCATTTGTAGCAAATGGCTGGAGACGATTATCTCTGCCTGCGGAGCTAAAGAGAGCTCGGTTTGAGTTGTCAGAGGAAGAAGAAGAAGAAACTGGGAAATGGGAATCTGAAATGACACAAACAGAAGATGATTATATTTCTGGTGATAATGGAGAAAGAAATGAGGCCTTAGGGAGATCAAATACTTCAACATTTAGTGGTTACAATGATTATGAAGATGATGATGACGAAGAAAGTAGTGAAGAGGAGGAAGATAATAACGAAGGAGACAAAACAGATGTTACTCCACCATCTAATGAAACCATACCTAGTGAGAGAGCATTGTATTACTCTGAAGAAGTTGAGAATATGGTTTACGAGGAGGAAGAAGTGAGGTTTGATTCTGAGGTGGGAAAGGGAAGCTTATACGTAGAGGTTGATACCATTCCCATTCCAGGACCTCCAGGTTCATTTATACCAAGTCCCAGGGGTATGAGTTTTGGTAACTCGTCTGTTATCACAAGCCAGCTCCAATCTTCCATGGATCAGCTTGACAGAAACTCATCTGAATCACCTGTTTCTGCATTTTCAAACTTTGCAGCTGGTAGATTGAATTTTCCCGCAGAGTTATTCTCCCCGGACATTCCTTCGTTCTACACGGAAACTCAATTGAGCTTTTCTGCTCCATCTCATCATGGGACAGTCGCCGGGGCTGAGAGGATGACTGAAGATAAGACAACAACACCTTCAAGCTTTAGAAACAATGATCATGAATCTTGTTGTTGCCAAAGAAAGGAGATAATCTCAGAGGGCATTACTTTTAATCACCAAGAATCTCATCTACTGCAGCGAAGAGCCGCAGCTTCTTCTTCAATGGACATGAACTTAGCTAAGTCTCCCACACGTTTGGATCCAAATCATTCATACATGATCCAGCAAGAGTTTAATAATCTTCATAGTAAATTCTCAAGCAAAGGGAATGTCAATGGCGCTGTTGTGCCTCCAAGTCCTTCAAACTCAGTTTTTCGGTTGATGGGAAAAGACTTGATGGTCATGAACCAAGGAGAAGCAAACAACGAAGAAGCATCTCTGGCCAGCTTAAAACCAACCCCACAGATACAGTTTCTTGATCCTCCTCCTTGCGCTGGAGCCGGCTTATACTTAAACACAAGTCTCTATTTCAGAAACAGTTTGGAGGCAACACATCAACCACAGACACAAGCTTCAGCATCCAGAAACAATTTTGATCATGTGAGGTACTTTTCACCGAGGTAGTCAACGTTAAAGTTTCGACCTTTATGCAGTTCAAGAAGAATTTGAGAAGTGGTTTCTCTTTGAAAACATGGGTGCATTAGGTTTTAAGGTAGAGTTGGGATGTTCTACGGCATTTTCCATGCTTTATCTCTTTCTGCAGAGACTGTTGTTGTGTAGTAAAAAAAGCAAAAAGACTTGAAAATAACAAACACTATGTAGAGATAAGTAACTTTACGCTTTCATTGCTACCAAAGTTTTCTAAAAGTAAAAAACTTTTACTTTATCTTTAAGACTTGGCCATTGTGGTAAGAACACTTGATTGCTTCCACAAACTTCGGAAATTTACAGTTGGCACCAAAGTTTTTCAAAACCTCAACTCTTAAGTCTTAACAGTTAATTTTTCCTGGATCGCACCCCATATTTGTAAAATTTAATTAAAATCATAATGTAAATTAATTTTAAAACTGAATTACTTAAACAACTCGTGAACAAAAATCCAAATAATTAATTTAAAGGACTAATAAAAGCAAACGTTCACAAAATGTCAGACATTAATAAAGTGATATATAATGGAATAGTGTTTAGGTAGCCGCTTAGACCAATTTTAAAATATAATCGTTTCGTCTATAACAACCTACAGTATTTGTAATTTGTCGATGAGACCGTCCAAAACCAAATTTTAAAACAATTATATTGATTTTTTATAATTTCATTTTTTTAAAATCCTTAATTGTTATTTTGCATTTTGACTGTAATTTTTCATAGAAAATATTGTTGAAATCAGAGAAATTAAACAAAAAGTTTTAATCAAACAACACATGCAAAAATAGATAAGCGTTTTAAAAGAACATAAAACTAGTAGTTGAAGAAAATAAATAAACCAGTTATTAAATCTGATCAAAAAGCAATTAGATGAGCTGGCTACATTTGTATGGTTGGTGAAAGGGAATGATTTAGTGGTTGACTAAAAAAGTCGTTGGACACCTATCTCTATAATTCTCCACAGTAGCCGCTTATATACTCGGTGGCCTTTCGGGTCGGGCCGGGTCAAACCGGTTAACGATTATCAGAGAAAAATGGCCCCGTCGATAACAACGACTTCACCACCAACCTACACATCAATTCCGATACCTACCGGCGACGTCATCTCCCGATCAATCCATAACCTCACTTCCTCTATCTCTCGCCACCGTCCCTGGTCGGAACTCGTCTTCTCCGGCGCCTTCCGCTTCCCGGAGAGACTCTCCTCTCTCCCCCTCCGTTCTCGGAGTAATTTCCGTTACTTCTCCGTCAACTACTCTCTCTTCATCGGCACCTGCGCGGCGTTCTCTCTCGTCACAGTTAGTCCCGTCGCGCTAGTCGTCGTGGGAACGATCATCGCCTTGTGGCTTCTCCTTCACTTCTTTAGGGAAGATCCTCTTCTTCTCTGGGGGTTTCAGGTCGGAGATAGGACGGTGGTGTGTTTCTTGGTCTTAGCGTCCCTTTGGGCTGTCTGGTTTACTAGCTCCGTGGTGAGTTTGGTCGTAGGTGTCAGCGTTGGGTTGTTGTTGTGTACTGTTCACTCCTTGATTAGGAACTCTGATGAAATTTTCCTTGAGGAAGATGATGCTGTAACCGGGGGGTTGATTGGGTCTAGTCGCCGATGAAAATTTCAGACATTCTTACAGATGTTAATTTTTTATTTGCTTTTCTGCGTCCCTTTAATTACCAAATTTTTTTCGAAGGGGACCATAACTTTTTGTTTGTTTGATTTATTGTGATTTGTATTGTATTGTAAATTTTTTGAGGATGATCTGATTACTTGTAATCACTTCTTGTTTGATTGATTCTCACAGTGAGAGAAACCAACTTGTTCTGTGCATTATCCTCACGTGTAACTTTTGATTTTTTTTTCAGATACAATGTATCTTAATCTTGTTTTCAAGCTTCATAGCTTTTTCAGTTTTGTCATGAAGCTCGTGTAAGAAAAAGATAGGATTTTGAGGTCAACTTGTGTAGTGTTAATGATATAGTTTTCATACAGTCACTCTTTAGTCATCTGCTTTATATAGATACTAGATTTTGACCCGCCCTTCGAAAGGGCGGGTATATTTTGTTGTAAGTTTGACTTGAAAAACTTAATTTTTAATTTTAATTTTGGTAACTATATTAAATATGCTAAGTTGCATAACTATACATTTACGTCATATGAATTTCAAAAAATATTTTAAAGTTTGTAAGATATTATATTTTCATAAAAGTTATCTATCTATAACAGTTCTAGTTGTTGACAGAAAGGTAACGGTTTATATTAACTAATTTGCAGGAAGAAAGATAAATGACCAATTGATAAATGATAATTAGTCCAACAATTTTTATCAATTTGGTGACCTACTTAAAAATAACCAAATCTTTTATAATTTCACCTGAATATATCAAGACTATAACCATGTTCAACATTTGAATGATATATTTCAATAATATAATCATTTATGTCCTACATATTAGTTAACATAAACAGTTATCTTTAAAACTGACATGTATAGTTACCAAAAATTATATTAAATTAAATTAATATTGAACATAAATAGGATTGAGAAATATGATATTAAAATTAAATTTTTCAAAAAAAAGAAAAATATACCCGCTCTTTGAAATGATGGGTCAGAATCTAGTATATAGATAAAACTATTTATTTTCATCATAAAAATTTGTGAAAATAATATTAATTACTTTCTCTCCATAGATTTATTTTTATAGAAGTGTAAAAGGTATATCTTTGTGCCATACATGATAGTTGTGAAGTTTTAATTCTTATATTTTTTTATAATTTAGTTGTATATATAAATGATTTAAATAGAATTATTACACATAATAATTGGTCACAAAAATTTCTCAAAAAATTAAAACAAAAATACACTCACCGTTTGAAAGGGCGAATCAAAATCTAGTATTTAGATAAATTATATGTTTTATGTTAAAAGATTGTGAAAATAATATTATTTACTTTTCTCTCAGTAGATTTAATGATGTGTAAATCGTATATATTTGTGCCATACATGATAGTTGTGAATTTTTAAGTCTTATATGATTTATATGATTTTATGATTATTTGTATCATGTTGTAACAAAAGTTAGATCATTAAAAGAACAGGTCAGAATTTAGTATTTAGATAAAATTATATGTTTTACATTATAAAATTTGTGAAATAATAGTATTTACTTTTTTCTCAATAGATTTATTTATTTAGAAATGTAGAAAAGTATTTATTTGTGCCATACATGATAGTTTTGAAGTTTTAAGTCTTATCTATTTTTTCATGATTTAGTTTTATATATAAATGATTTACAGAAAGTGATTACACATAATTATTCTTCATAAATTAAAAATGGGTTACAAAAGATTTGATCCGATGTAATTGATTAATTCAAAAGACCCACAAAGTTATTGCAAAATTTTTAAGTTAATGGGTCTCGTTCAAGGAGATTCTGTGGGCATTTTAAATTTAAAGCCTTTCACCGGTTTGCACGGGAATGTAACTGATAAATTGATCGTGGTTTGGTTTGCAGTTTAATTAAATTAGATATAATATACATTCTAATTAGTCAATAGATAAATAGATGGTTGGACACAACCTTTATCAATAGGTCACACTGCTGTTTTAATAGAATAGATATACAATCTGAAAGCTTCAAGAGAATTCAAGGACCCAAAACGGCAGAAACTAACTTGATTGTCAGTTCACTACTTTTATTTGGGGCAAATGTCAGTTCACTACCTTAATAATATGCTTTTGTGTTTGATTATGACTAACTTGTGTTTAACCAAAACCAAATTAAAAAAAAATAACAAGTTCAATTTGTATGACAAGTCAGTTTCTTTGAAAAGGAAACAAAAATTGAGCAGTGAACTTTGGGACCAGTAACAGAAGAGGGGAGAGTGACACTTGTTGGCTAAACCCAGACACTGAATAAATTGCTTTTCTCACAACCCATACCCTATTTTTCTGTGTTTGTCTTTGGTCCCACTTCTTACACAAGAATTTGTCCTTACTTTAATTCTGTTTGTTACTGAGATCTTTGGTAACTCCTTTTCTTTGATTATACGAATCAGGAAAAATATTCAGCATGAGAATCCAATGCATTCAATATTGTTTTACCGTAGGCCCTAGTAGCCATTAGATTCATTCATCCATACACTATCAAGAACTCATGATCCAAAATGTGTAACAAAAGAGACTAGGATCAACAAATGAAGTTTGTAATGTACATTAGGAATAAGATTGTTCTTAACTGGTTTTTAAAGTAACCAATACATGAACTGAAGTCTTCAACAAAAACTGAGTTTTAAAGTAACGTGGAAATAACCAGTAGGAGAAATGTTTCATATCTTACTTCTCATTCTGACTAACTTTGCTAGTGTTTCTTGAGCAGCCAAAGTGAGCTCATGATTATGGCCAAGCATCACCGTCCTGATACTGATACAAGTCCTGCAAAGCTCCTCTCCACTATCAAAATGCCCTCCTCGCAGCAGCAGCTTCGCTCTTGTCTCAAGTAACAAAGCCTTCAGCAACGTAACATCCTGCCACACGTACTCATCAACCTTCTTGTTAGTCTTCTTCTTCCAACAGAGCGAGCTTTGGCGCCAATCTTGTATCTGAGTCACAAACGATTTCTCCGCATCCTCCAGCACATTGGTGCATACTTTCAGAAGCTCCAAAGCAGAAGTGCACCTCGAGAAGGTTGTGAAAGCTGTGATTGCTAAAGGAAGAGCTGTTCTCTTGATGTAAAGCACCAGATCCATTGCTTGCAACTCCACCAACGGAGGTTCTGATTTGAATCCGAATACTAAGAACGCTGAAGCCCACAAGTGATCAAGATTCAACAACGGGTTCTCTATTTTCCTCACGCCTTGAACCGTTGCCTTGGGAGCAAGTATGTAGTCTCTTCTCCTGGCGAAAGTTTGAGTTATGGGATGGAACTGAATCCAACATCCAGGTTGTCTGTTAGTCATCCTCGCTAGTCCTAACCTGACAAGTAAAAAAGCAGCATCCTCTTCGCTTCTTCGTCCTAGGCCACAGCCACCGCACCAAGCAAATGTGTGACTCAAACATTTGTTCCATTTACTAAACCGGTTCCCACCTGTGGGCATGTTTTTAGCAGCTGCAGCTAACAAGTTAACCGGTATAGGGACAGGAGCAAACCAAGCTCCCACTAGTAGCATTTTCAATGAGAGAAGGTTTCTGTTTCCTTCAGCTTGCTCCAAAACAGCTAAACAGAATGCTAATACCTTTGCAACGAATGGGTTTGATTTGCAGTATTGCTCATCGTTTGAGTTAAGAAAAGGAGAAGCTGAACGTTCTTCTAAATGAACTTTGTTCACAGCTTCAAAGAGAGCAGAAGGTGTGATAGCAAGCTCTGAAAGTAATGATCCTATCACCCAAAGACCATAGCTCAACCGTCCCAACTTTTCTTCAAAAACCTTGAGGATCTCAACCTCCTCAGCAGGGTAATCTTTCTTTCTTCTCCCTCTCAGTAACACCATTGCATCAGATGAAGACAAGACAGGGAGCTGAACTGTGTCAAAGGCCATGACTTTAGGAAGCCTTGTAGTGATCAAGACATGAGTACCTCCAGTGTTTCTTGGAATCAGATCGTTAAGATCTTTCCCTTCCCACCAATCTTTCTCTATCTCAAGATTATCAATGATTAACAGATAAGGCATGTCTCTGAAAAGCTCTCTCTTTATCCTCTTGAAAGCTTCAAACTCTTGTTCATCAAAGCTCCTAAGTCTACCTCTATCCTTCTCAGCATCAGCAGACACATCAACCCCCAAGCTGAATGACAGATTCAACAGGTTCTGTCTGAAGTATCTAGCTTCCCCTCCGACCCACAAAACCATCTTATACCTCTGAGAATAACGGTAAGCGAACTCAAGAGCTAACTCTGTCTTCCCAATCCCTGGAACTCCATTCACACAAACAACGCTTGTGCTGCTACTCTTGCAGTTACTACTGCTTCTACTTTTCTTAGTCTTCAACAGTCTCTTAAGAGAGTTTTTCCCACCATTTGGATCACTTCTTTGCTCTGAGCATCTTCCAAGCTCCAAGGTAATAAACTTCCCGTTCCGAGTTGATACAGCATCTGATTCCTCATCTGCAAGTCCTTCAGACTGTCCACTTGTTTCTCCCTTACTGCTTGGTGTTGTAGACTCAAGATACTCTCCACTACCAAAGAAAGCCATCTCCATCTCCATAATCTCCTTCTCTCTTCCAAGAAAAGTTCTGTTCCTAGGGAAAGGAAGCTCATCAATCCTCTCCACAATCTCTTTATCAACCACACTCTTCCTCCCAAGCTTCCCCCTAAGAATCATCGCCGTCTTCCCCACACAGCTTCTCCAGTTACTCTCATTAGCCTCTAGCTTAAACTCATGGCACTTAATCAACCCATCTATGGCTTCTTTACACTCTTTATCAATTGCATTGCAGTTGAGAAGAGACATAATCTCAGAAGGTCCAGTTCCATAGAAAATAGGAATCAAGTTCTTCTTCTGAGCAAAGAACCTAACTTCCTCCAAGCTAAGGTAGTTGAGCAGGCTTGAACAAGACACAACCACAATCCCATAAGTAACAGAACATATAACCCTGTCGGCGATCTCATGACTCTGTGTGTCCGAATACTTAGCTCTGTCAGCAACGAAACAAGCTATCCCCTGAAGCTCAAGCTCAGACTTAAGCCACTTGCAGAACCTCACCAAGTTTGGGTTTTGTCCGTGAAACCCTATGAAGACATCAGAGCTCCTGAGCTTGGTGGTGTTAGTGGTGGCAGGTGAAGAGACAGAGACTTTAGCTAAGGAGACTCTAGGGACAGGGAAGGAGAAGGAGATCCTTGGAAGAGCAGGATCTGGAGTACAAGCTGAGGATAACTTGAGCTGCTTCCGGTCTGATGGGTCGTCGGAGAACTCGTACTGGTCGGAAGGAGGAGTGTAGGAGCTGCTTGGAACATCTTCAGGCGGTGAGGAGGGAGGCTTGTGAGTGGTGGTGGTAATGGGTTGAGTGGTGGCTCTTGGGGATATATAAGGAGATTGTAAAGCGGAAACAAAAGCAGAAGATGGTGGGGACACAAGAGATGGTGAATTGAAAGGAGAGTTTTTTATACTTGGAGATGAATCTGAAGCATCATTTGTGTGAACATCTTTGCCTTTCTTGCTTGAAGAACTTGCTGTTGCTGATGCTGATGATGTTCTTATGGTTAATCCAACTAAACTTACTTCTTCTTCTCTCCTCATTCTTGCTTCCTCACTAAACTTGGTAAGGTTCTGTCTTTTTTTTTATCTCTCTAACTTGGTCTGAATCATTGTAGTCTTGACTGACAGATTATATTAAAGTGAGTGGGACTTTGAGGAGATGGGTCAGAACATGAATGCAACAGTAGCTGTTGTTCAAGGAGACTGGGGTAAAATCTGAGGAACTGCATGTGATGTATCTAACTCGTTCATTTGGTGGGGTCCTCCTCTCCTCTTCTTCTTTTTAACACTGTTGTTTTTCTTTATTATTTCCTCCTCTTAGCTCAGATTTGACCACAAAAACAAATCCAGTTTCAGTCTGCAAAATGGATGTCATGGGTCAGCAGAAAAATCATTGATTTATAACAATAAGTGTGGTCTTGTTGCGTTCATCATCATCATCATCAAGGTCATTGAATCTTTCATTCTCATTTGAATTAAAACCACAACCAAAAATGAATAGGAACAAGAAAAGAAAAGGGCAACAGTTTAGTCAAATCTTTAAAGATGATTTTCAAAGACTTACCCTTTTGTTTGATCTTTTTCAGACACAAGGCCAATGACGTGTCACTTCCCCTGCACCATTACAAGCCTAACTCTCTCTTTATCTGCTTCAATGTGTGTTTTTTAGGAAGAGCAGATTGTGATAATGAAGAGGGAGGTTGTGAGTTGGATCTGAAAGTGCTTATGGTGATTAAAGAAATGGTTAAGAGGAGCAGCCTGGAGATGGTTAATGTGTAAACATGTACCAATGTAATTTTATAATGATGACCCACTAATCAGTATATAATTAAAATCTTGGATTCTCTTCTATCTCATTTGTTTTAGCTCTCTCTCTCTCACATACACACAACTTCCTCCTGCAGTTAGATTCTTTTCTCTCTCTGATTTACTGAATGAAGAGACTTTTTTTTTTTAGTTTGTCAAGACGAGCTGGTTTTTAAAGATCTAAAACCAACTCATTTGGGATATAATTTTAACATGGTTACATTGAATTTAAGAAAGAATTAAATAGTCAGGGTCAGATTTAAGACATTGAACTATGAGCTTTAAAGAAAAGAGGTTGGAGTGAAGTAAAGGAACCATTTTCAGTTGTCTCAGTACTACTTTGGTTGTTTGTCGATTAGTCCTCGGTATTTTATGAAACTCCAAGACTGTACATTACAATATTTATCAATTTACACCATCATTGCTCTTATTAATAGGAGAAAATACCAAAAAGAGACCATGCATAATTTGTCTCCATAACCTTTTAGTTTGTAATTTGATTTTTGGGCAGTAAAAAATAAAAAAGAGAAAATGACTAGAATAGACTTAAAATTTTTTTTATCACAAATATAGACCTTAACAATTAAAAGAATCAAAATAGCACTTAAATGTTTTATTAAATATACATTTATACTCTTGGGTTAACTTTTTTTTATAACACTGGTATTAGTTCGAGCTTATAAGGAGGCATAACATACAAAGAAAACAAGGAAAAAGATAGGTGTCAGTAGACACGAAGAAAGAAAAGATTAGGAACTCTCACCACAACCTTCTACACTTGAGCCTCCAAAGCAAGTAGATGATGGAGCCAAACTGGACCTCCTTGAGCGATGTAAGATTGGTGGCGCAGATCTCGAGTGACACTCACCGCAATTGACGTTGCGGAGTCGTTGCGGTCGGGACGAACGTGGTCAACACTCCAACAATCTATTCGTGTGAGAAGAAAGCGGATATTGTGGCGAATATGGCTGAAGATATTGTTGTTATCTGGATTTGTGATAACTCCATGAAGGCTTTCAGACGCTGTTTCGAAGATTATATTAGAGAAATGAAGATTATGCATACATTCCACTGCCCAGAAAAGAGACCATAACTCTGCTTCAACTACTGTACGCATGCACGAGTAAGATCGACGACTGTGCATGATTGTAGACCCATGTTCATCACGTAGAATCCATGAAGCACCAGAAAGATGGCTCGAATTTAACCATGAGGATCCAACATTACATTTAAGGAATCCATGTGGTGGTTTTTTCCATCCTCTCTGATCCGTCTCATTAGCATCACTACTACCTTCATTCTTACATGAAAAAGTATCAAACCATGTTGATTCTTCTTCATAGGCTCGTTTTGCAATTAACGATGGTGGTAGAACTTTATTTTCAAAAATAAAAGCATTCCTAGATTTCCAAATTTCCCATAACAACCATGGGAAGACATTCCTTGTATGTATATCCGTACTAGAACTGAACCCATCTTGATTAAATGTACAAAATTTAAAAAAGTAGAGTTTCGAGAAAAACCACCTAAGGGAGTAGGGAAATTCGATTGCTCCCATGTATTACGGGCTTTATCACATGTAAAAAGAACATGACAGATACTCTCAGCACCATTACCACACACAGAGCATGTGGGGTCGACCGGGATACCCCTAGTATTCAACCGTTGTTTGACCGCCAACGCACCAGACAATGCACGCCACATAAAATGTTTAATTTTTGGTGGGGTTTTAATTTTCCACAATTTCCTCCATAACTGTTTTTCAATTGGTGTCAGAGAGTGACCCTGAGGTTGATCAAAATCCACTAAAGCCTCCAGTAACTTGTACCCACTCCGCGTTGAGTATGACCCACTCTTGGGTTAACTAATCTTAGATTTGTTTGTTTAGAGTTGAGGAGTGGGGTTTTGGGGATAGGGTTTCGAATTTAAAAAAATTAAGAAAACTTAAAATTTTCAAAATAAAAAGTGCTATTTTGGTCATTTTAAATTTTGAGGTCTATTTTGTGGCGCTTTTCTGAAGCCCATGTCCAACTCTATCCATAGTATGATATTATCCGCTTTGGGCCCAAGAGGCAAAGCCCGCACGGATTTGTTTTTGGGTTCCTTCCCAAAAGGCCTCATACTAATCAGAGTTGGCCACTACTTATATTTTAGACACTTTCTGTCTAAACTTCCGATGTGGGACTTGGATTGTATCCCAACAATCTCCCCCTCAAACCAAGGACCACATAACTCCTTGGACTTCAACCTCCTTGCGAAACCTGGTACCATCTTATACCGCTGTACTCAATAACAGAACTCTTCACTTAACTCTTAAGAAGATTTCGACACAAGCCTCCGACACCTCTTAATCGCAAAGTCACTTTGAGGAACTTCCTCCCACAACGAACATGCAGGCCCAACCCACTTTTCTAGGTCCACTTTTTTCAACATAGCTCTGATACCACTGTGGCGCTTTTCTGAAGCCCATGTCCAACTCTGTCCATAGTATGATATTGTCCGCTTTGGGAGAAAAGCGCCACAGTGGTATCAGAGCCTAGGTTGAAAAAAGTGGACCTAGAAAAGTAGGTTGGGCCTGCATGTTCGTTGTGGGAGGAAGTTCCTCAAAGTGACTTTGCGATTAAGAGGTGCCGGAGGCTTGTGTCGAAATCTTCTTAAGAGTTAAGTGAAGAGTTCTGTTGGTGAGTACAGCGGTATAAGATGGTACCAGGTTTCGCAAGGAGGTTGAAGTCCAGGAGTTATGTGGTCCTTGGTTTGAGGGGGAGATTGTTGGGATACAATCCAAGTCCCACATCGGAAGTTTAGACAGAAAGTGTCTAAAATATAAGTAGTGTCCAACTCTGATTAGTATGAGGCCTTTTGGGAAGGAACCCAAAAACAAATCCGTGCGGGCTTTGCCTCTTGGGCCCAAAGCGGACAATATCATACTATGGACAGAGTTGGAAATGGGCTTCAGAAAAGCGCTACATATTTTTGTGATAAAAATTTTAAAAAGGGCTATTTTAGAGAATTGCCCAAATAAAAAGGTAACTTATAAAAAAATAAAACTCCAAATAACATTTTATCTTTTGATCAAGCTATAAGGGTCGAAGAAAAACAAAGGAAAAAAGAGAGAGAGAAAACAGATCTCACTTTGGGTCCGGCGAGCGGCCGGCGCGTGAGCGTGCGTGCCGTCGCCGGAGCCCTCCGTTTCTTCTTTAAAGTCGTTTACCCTGTAATTTTCGCCGGCTCCTCCGCTCCTCCGCCTTGTCCGAGCTCTGGCTAGTCTCCAACCGCGATGGCTATGTTTTGGAGGGAAGACGCGGACGTGTAGAGGCTATGGTGCGGTGAAGTAGATCGTCTTGTTAGGTCTCTCCGGGAGGTGGAGGCTTGGTCAGTTCTGCCGCCGCTGGTCCTTGTCTCCGCGAGGTGGAAGCTCCTTCAGTTTCGCCGTAGTCGATTTTGGTTCTGGGAGAAGGTGGCTTTCTTAGCACCGTCATCGCCAGCTTAAGTCTCCGGGAGGCGGTGGCTCCTACAGCACCGCTGTCGTCGGCCCTTGTTCCCGGAAGGTAATAGTTTCTTCAATATTGCTTTCGTCGGTCTCTTTTTTCTTCGGTTTGTTCATGTTTCTCTCGATCTATGAGTTTGTGCTTCTTATGGTACTCTGCCTCTCGACCTATCATCTGTTACCGCTTCGTTTGTCGGAGATGAAGGATCGATTGAGAGCGTTTAATTCCTCTAGTGGTCTCGTAGATCTGTGTGGTTTTTGTGTGATGGTTGGTGGTTCTGTTGGCTGGGTTTCGGATGAGATCTCGAGTTCATCGATGATACTCTCTAATGGATGGTTTCCGGCGTTGATGAAAGTATCGAGTTGTATCTCGGTGGGGAGATTCCGACGGCGCGGCATGTTGTGCGCGTGCGTCTGTTAAGGTTTCTGATCTTGGGCTTCTAGGTCCAATTAGTTCATGTTTAAGCTGGCTATTTGTTTGGGCCTTTTAGTTTGTGGTTGTTTTAAACTATGGCTTATCTATGAAATTTTAGATGGCAAAAAAAAAAAAAACATTTTATCTTTTGATTTCATGAGTTTACATATGTGTGTGTACACTGACACAACATTTGAAATCTGATTCGCAATGGGAATTGGTCCAAGACCAGTGCACCTGTGACTTTATATGCATTATTTTTATTTACCCCATACATTTTCACATTTATCTACAATCACAAAGACTATAAAAAAACTTTATAGAAAAAACAAAAAATAAATTACTAACAAAATCTTGGAGTCTGTGACGTTAGAGCAGAACAAGTTGGGGTCTTTCTCTTATTTTTATCAGGTTGATCAGACACGAAAAAGCCCAGAACGTAGATAGAAGCGTTCATCTAAAGCTAAAGACAACGTCTCGTTGTTTCCTTGGATACAAAACAGCAACCATTGTCAATACAAAAGATGCAAACGTCAAAACCATTAGAAGAGACTGGGGTAAATTGGTACATTGCCTAAGATTTTTTATAATCCCTAACGGCGTACACACCGTCGAATCCTAGATCCGACCAGATTAGATCACAACGAATCGAACGGTCGTAAAACGTCCGACTCGTTACTCGCCGTTGCCAGCGGTTTCGCCACGTGTACCGACCAAGTCGCTCACACGTTCATGTTTTGTCTAAATTAAAGAAAAAAACTAAAAAAATTGATCGTCAAGCAGAAGAAGAAGAAGTTTAAACGATTTCTCGCAGCGAAACTCTCCAGCTTCCGACATTCAAGGGATATAGATCGTTCGACGAATGGTTCATTGAAATTAGGGTTTTTTCATCATCTTCTCGGTCTACCCCCTGTAAAGGAGCCACCTTTGGGAGGGTTTTTGCGTCACATTTAGGTACGTTAGCTCGAATCATATTGGCTTTGATTTTTCTTGCATTTTATCTGGAAGAACATTTGAGGATTTTTAACTTTAATTACTTGTATGATTTTCATTGTTTATTTTTTTTTGTGTTTTGAATTTTCGTGCTGGAATGATGTGTGTTTGCTATTATGATTCCACCTGAAACATTAGTAGGGTTTTAGATTATTTGGTGAAGTTTTTTGACCATGAACGATTATCTGGTCTCATCTTCTACTACTTTAGAAGCTGATAGGGTCGTATAGACTCCTCATTTTTATTTCAAAAGGGAGGATAAGAATAAGGAGAAATCTTTTTAAAGGGTGATACCTTAAGTGAGTAAGGAACTATGGAGAATTTTAAATTGGGTATATTCTTGTCCGGGACGTGATGCCGAACAAGATAGTCTTGGTTCGGATGGTTTTGCAATAGATGGGTCTAGTCATGGCGCTGTTCTTGCCTTTTCAGCTGGTATTGAAGTAGCAAGACCTCGACTGCAGCCAGCGGTTTCAAGGTTATGTATGAGAAGGACAAAAAGGTCATTTACTCTTTGGTGGGAAGAGTTTGATTAGTTTGGGGTGATAGTAGTCAACCTAGGAAGAGTAGTGTAGAGAATAGTCAGAAGGCTAGTGGAGTACTATATGCAAGCCGAAATCTGAAGGAGGTCTAGGGGTAAGATCTTTGCGCATAGTAAACCAAATTGGTTGTTTGAAGTTGATATGGAGGATCCTTGCCTCTACACCTTCGCTGTGGGTAAAATGGATTCAAAATTACCTGATTGGGGACTCTAGTTTCTGGTCAATCAAGGAGGACGCAAGAAAAGGCTCTTNTGGAGTACTATATGCAAGCCGAAATCTGAAGGAGGTCTAGGGGTAAGATCTTTGCGCATAGTAAACCAAATTGGTTGTTTGAAGTTGATATGGAGGATCCTTGCCTCTACACCTTCGCTGTGGGTAAAATGGATTCAAAATTACCTGATTGGGGACTCTAGTTTCTGGTCAATCAAGGAGGACGCAAGAAAAGGCTCTTGGATGTGGAGAAAGATCCTTAGAAGCAGGAAAATTGCAGAGAAGTTTTTCAAAATGGAGGTTAGAAGTGGAGAGCAAACCTCTTTCTGGTTTGATATTTGGAGTCCTATGGGGAGGATTTATGATTTGACGGGTAGTAGAGGGATCATTGATACGGGTATCCCTCTGAAGGCTACGGTTAAAGATGCTATTTGCGGTAGAAGGCGGAGAAGGCACAGAGCAGATCAGTTGGTTGCTGTTGAGAATATGCTGACGTCCCATGAAGACTGTTTGCATAGTGCAGAGAGAGATAGACCCCTTTGGAAGCAGAGTGAGAATGTTTATAAGGAATCTTTCAGTACTAAGATGACTTGGGACCAGCTGCGGGTTAAGGATCCAGATGTAAGTTGGAAGGATGTAATCTGGATAAAACACTTCACGCCAAAATATTCTTTCTGTGCCTGGTTGGCTATGCTCAACAGACTTTCCACGGGAGATAGAGTAGTCAAATGGGATCCTGGAGCAAATCAATGTTGTGTGCTATGTGAGGAGGAGGTTGAGACTCGAGACCATTTGTTTTTCCAGTGTGCTTACTCCTATGGGGTCTGGAAAGCGAGTGTTGGGAAGTTGCTGCGGAATGGATATACTGCGAATTGGGAGGAGCTAAATATTCTACTTGCTGATAGAGGGCGAGGTAGAATAGATAGTTTCNACAAGATTTCTGTTATCAAGATGCAAGGAGATAGGAAGTATGCAGGTAGCTATCAAAGATGGCTTGGCACAAGAGTTTAGAGAAAAGATAGAAATTTATATTTTGCTTCTATGTAAAAATATTATTGCAAAGTTGTAGAAACAGTCTTTTTTCTTTTTGAATGAATTTAACATTTCTTCAAAAAAAAAAAAAAAAAAAAAAAAAAAAAAGAAAAGTTCCAAAATAGGCAAGGAAAACTCTTATTCCAGTATTTAATTCGCTGACTCCAGAATTTCCAACTTTGTGTTTGTGCAGGGTGCTCCCTTTAGTTTGAATAGCATCGAACTTGGCGATGATGGATTATGACGAAGAGAATAGTGATCACGAGGCACATGCTTCAACAGAGTCAGTGCAAGAGTCCGAGATCAAGAACAATGGTTCCTCAGACAGTATGGATCCATTAACTGTGGCCTTCAACAGTTACCACAACTTGCAAGAAGTCCTTGAAAAAGGTAGCAATTTCTTGATATGTTAGTTTTCATTTGAATCTTGGTAGTTACTGCATTGTCATAGTGATTCTAAACAATGGTTCCTTTTGTAATCATCAAGTTGATTGTGTATCAAAGCTTCAACTCAAGATTCTGTTCCCTTTTCCATAACAGAACTCCAAAAATTCCAAGAGCTTGGTAAAGAATCTATATCATTACTACATGGTGTAGCAGAAAGCAGCAGTTGCGTACACTCAGGACATGACCGAGATGGTGAAGCTAGTTCTCTGGATTCCGAGGTACTAAACCTTGTTAAGAATGTAGAGCATCTGGAGATCAAATTAGAAGAAACAAAGCGTACTCTCCATGTTAAAGAATCACAAATCCGTCAACTCGAATCCACCATAAGTATTTCAGAGCGAGGAACAGCAGAGATGGAAGACATTTTCCAGCAAAAGATAAAGGCAGAGATTGAACATCTTACATTCTCAAGATCAGTGGAGAGCCTAAAAAGAAAGATCAAACTGATTGAAGAAGAGAAGGCATTGGCGGAAGCTCATAAGACTTTGTCTAAGCTTGAAGAAGCAGAAAACAAAGCTGAGAATCTAAAGAATCAAGCTCAAGATTTGAAAAACCATTGTGTAGACATCACAGAGATCCAAGAGGTGAAGAGTTTCAAGAAGAGAGTAGTTAAGACTACTTCATGTCTTCTTCTACAGTTTGGCTTGATGTTTATGCTGTTTAATATCCACTTCATGCCAGAGTCGGTGACCGTTGTGCCCACATGATGTATTTTGATTGTTAAATATGTGTTTTATTTTATTAATTTCTTTGTCACTTTTTTTTTTCTTTTAATTACTTATAATATTGTAACATGTTTGGCTCCAACAGATCAATTCCTCTTTTCTGCCTTTTGTTTTCCTCTGTGCTGCTGCAATGGCATGAGGTCAGTGTGTATGTTAAATACTTTGTTTTTCCTTTTTGTCAACTTTGCCATCATTTTCAGTAAATTCTTTATGAGATAAGAAAAAAACGATTAGGTATTTATCACAAGTGAAAGCTTCACCTTCACATTTGATCTTTATACTGTAAAAAGAGAAACTAAGATTTGGGTTATGCTTGTTCCAAAAAAAAGAAAAAGATTTGAGTTATACTTAGACACTAGGTGTTTTGTCCGCACTTACGTGCACATATTTATTAATTAATGTTTCATTAATTTAAAAACCAGTATAATAAATTAGTATTTATATTTTCAAAAAGTACAAAATCAAACATCAAATAATTATTAATTACAAATCACAAACATCATAAATATTTAAAAGAATATATTTTCTATAATTATTTTGTTTGATTTATGTTTAATTATAATATTTATACATATATTTTTAGTTAATTTAAATTTAATTATAATTTTTATATGTTAATTTTAATTTATATATATATATGTATATATATTCAATTGATTAAATAACATAACATAATTTTACGGCCAATTTGTGACTCAAGTCGAAGAAGCAATCCATGGTATCAACAACTGAGTTAGACAAAAGGAAAGATCATCACTTTATCAAGTGGTTGAGAAAACGGGTATTATAACTTAAGTTATATGCATACATTACTACATAGTAAATCTAATGTCTAGTTCTATTACTTTTTTGCAGGTTGATTATGACGATCTTGATTATTCCGCATGGTTTCGCGAATTACTTCAAGGTCCAGTTGCAAAGGTCACTACATCATCGATGTATTTCACCCGAGGCTATACTTTTCATACCTATGACTATGGTAGACACCGGGCGACAAGTAATTATGAAATATGTGTGAAAGGCGAAACAAATTTCTACGGGATCTTGCAGGAGATTTATGAAGTTCAATTCCCAGATATGAGTTTGAAATGCGTTATCTTCAAGTGTGAGTGGTACGACCCCATCGTCAATAGAGGTGTTTGGATTAACAAGAACGGTGTAGTTGATGTCAATGGTGGACGAAGGTACAACAAATTATTTTATTGACAAACATGTTTAGAGTACTAATTTCTACGTTGTCTTTATTTTTGCAGGTACAACAAATTCGAGCCTTTCAAATTAGCTTCCCAAACAGATCAAGTTTGCTTCATTTCATACCCTCGGATTACTACCTCGGGAATAAACTGGTTAGCTGTTATCAAAGTTGCACCTTGAGGACGAATAATCGCTGGAGAAGAACCACCATTATAAGAAGAAAACACCAATGAAATCAAGGAACCTGACGCAGAAATTGATGACATCCTACTCATTGATCCGCATAATCGTGAATACGATGATATTCCTGATCACTCAACGGACGAATGAGTTGAGGACGAGTTTTACGAAAATGATGATGTTTCTACAGATTCCGAGAATGTATCCGAATGAATTATGTATTTTTATAAGTTTGTTTAATCACAAAAATGAATTTGAATTATGTATGTTTTAAGTTTGTTTAATCACCAAATGAAATTGAATTTGGGGTTTAGGTGTAGAAGAGGTTTGAAGTTTGGTTGTAGAAGAGGTTATAAGTTAAGGAAGTTGTGGTTTGGTGTTTGGGGTTTCGAGTTTAAGGATTTACAAAACCTTTCCTCATAAAACCCTAGTAACAGAAAACGCGGGAATCACGATTTCCTCGTAAAGTCCACGTAACAATATTACTAGGACTTTACGAGGAAACCTAAACGCGGGCCTCATTATTTCCTCGTAAAGGAAAACGCGGGACTCGCTATTTCTTCGGAAAATTACAAGGACTTTACGAGGAAATCAAATTGCATATATAAAGTCGAGCAATCCAATTTCTCTCATTTGTAGCAATCTTTTCTCAAAATCCTCTTAAGATAATCTCTAATTCTTAGTTAAGTGATTAGATTAGGTGGTCAGTTTAGAGAATTTCGATTAGGTGATTAGTTTAGAGAATTTAGATTAGGTTGGTTTAGTTTTGTAAGTGTTTTTTAAATGATTTAAATATATTTATGTTTTATTTTTATTTTTAAAATTTAGATGCCTAGACTGAGCAAGATTAAGGGTAAGACGAGGCCGCCTCATGATGGGAGTCATTACAGAGATATGTTTGGTCGAGATCCTGGTCCCCATATAGGCGCATCATCTTCTTCAGCTTCCGGTTCTTCGATTATGGATGACGTTGTTCCCGACTCTCAGTTTTCTCAGAGAGTTTCTCCGGTTCCCCGGTTTGATCCACCACCTCCACCTCAGAGAGTTATACTTAGACACTAGGTGTTTTGTCTTCTTATTAGTGTTTCTGCGTTTATCTTTAAACTAAATATTAGATCGTCTTCATTTACCATTTATTGTATGTGCTTATTTCAAATATCTAACTGTCTTTGTTTAAGATAATATGTTGTGTTAGTTCTATATGTTACATATGTTTCTGAATGGAACATCTTGAGGTGTGTATTTCAAAATTTCAGATACCGAATAAAAATATCTATCTAGAACAATTAATTCAAACAAAATATGTAGTAAGTAAATAAATAATACTATATAACTATATGATGTGAAATTGTTAGGCTAAACACATAAGTAATTGTGTAATGCATGGAGAAGATAAAACACCAAACACAAAACAATTAATTTATAATATTTACTAATATAGCTAATCAAAAACATAACAACCCTGCTCAAATGCAGAGGAACATTTTTAAACCCATCCAAAATTGTTTGATAGAACAAAATTTATTCACCTAGCCATGCATTTATTAACAAAATAAAAATATATTTGATAAGGAAAATGGTATTTGCGAATTTTAAACATGAACGATTCTGTTTTTTTTTACATCATTTCGATGATTTTTTTTTGTCAAATAACATATAAAACTTTCTTATATTTAAACAATTTATTAAGAACAAAGCAAACCCTATAATAGATAATCTGCGCGTAGCGTGGACAAAGACGCTAGTATCTATTAAGAAAACAATATAGAAGCAACATTAGTAAGTTACTCATATCCTGCCAAAATGTGTCACAAAATATCCCCTATACTTTGTTGAGATGGGTGTCTAAAGAGAGAAATTAAAGCTACTTTATGACTTATTACTGGTTTCATCCCTTAGGGTGAACCTGAAGTTCACCATCCAATAAGATTACATTATTTCATAATTAATATTTTTTTAAAAAATAAACAAAATTTTATTAAGTTATATCATGTTTTTAAAAATAAAAATAGAAAAATAAAAAAATATAAAAATAATAATTAATAAAAACGAAAATATTTCTTTTTAAAGAAAATAATTTAACACTAAATTCTAAACACTAATCCTAAACCCTAAACCCCTAGGTAAATCATAAACCTTTGGATAAACCTATAAAATTTTAGTGTTTATGATTTACCCAAGGGTTTTAGGGGTTATGATTAGAGTTTAGGGTTTAGTGATTGTTGGGCCCGAATTTAGCACGTTAGCTGAATTAATGGGCTGAATAGTCGAAACCATTTATGAGGCATTACGAGCCCATTAGAAAGCCTTCCCTCAAACAAGAATCAAATGAAATCGTTACCTATCGATAAAAACAGGTCACGAACAAAAGACTCGGGACCTCGTTTACAAACAGCTAACGAGAAACAGCTCCGGGAGAACGTACAAGACTTAGTCAAGAGGAAGCTGTTGCAAATCCCGCAACTCACGGAGATAANCTTCGCCGGGAGAAGTTGGACGTGACCTAGTGCTATATAAAGAAGAGAAGAGATCAGAGAGAGGGGATTCGATTCATTAAAGAGAAAAAGACTCTAATACACTTTGTTCTTAATCATTTTCTATCAATCATTGTTCTTTCTATTAGATCGTGAAGATCATCCTTGTAAACTCTTTTATCATCAAAATCAATATAAACAATGTATTCATTCATACAAGTTCCAACAGGATTCAGCCCACGATTATCTTTTCCCAATCTATACCTAACCTAAACTAGGAAGTGAGTTTTACCCCTCACATTTTGGCGCCGTCTGTGGGGACGAGATAATTGAATCTTTCACTCCGTAACTTGAGAATGGATCCATCCAACCAGGCAACGAATCCATCCATCCCGGATCCCGTGATCCAGATCGACGGATCACCGAACAGAAGAGATCCGGACCCTCAGGATCCGGAACCTCAACCCGCTGACCTTCGATCCGAGCTACAGCCTCCGGCTGATGCTCAACCGAACCGAACTGGGATAGCTAACCCAAGGTCCTCCAGTGGAAACAACGCCGGGGCTACGCTCCCTGGAAACCCTCAACGCCAACACGCTCCGCATCATTCGGAAGCTCAGCTATCCGAAATGCGCCGAATGATGGTGCAGTTGGTAGAAAGAGCTCAGGACAATGAGCGTACCTTGCAACAGCTAACTGCCCGGCAGCAACGGTTCGAAGAGGTGACGAGATCTCTAACAGAGACAACTCATCCGTCACAACGTAAAGGCTCAGGAATCGCCTTTTGAGATCGACTCACCGAACCCACGTTCCCTCGCGGACGCTTGAACTTTTCCCCCGACAGCATTGCTCATAATGGGCAAGAGCCTGTTCTCCGGACGCCTCATACCGGGACAACCCCAGTATTTAGTCCACCTATAACCAGTGCTATGGGAAGTAACATAGCGACGACTAGCTCAGCACCCAATAGGGTTCTCGAACACAGCACCCGATTGCCGCCTCCGCCACCTATTTTTAGGTCCGGAGAAGGAATGTCTCCCCCTCCTAGAG